>CACVKI010137374.1:137-12192 GCA_902732785.1 Trichogramma evanescens | reverse complement strand
AACAATAATTCAGTAATACATTTTTACCGTTGTGTCGCATATTTAATATTTTATATGTCACGAGCTGCGTGAGTTACGGCACTTCAGATAGCAGATTTATTGTTTATAAAAATGTATGCGCCCTGCTACGCGGGTTACTATTCCAATATGCATTTTAATTCATTTAATACATTTTTCAAAATTAACCTGACAATTTTTTCTAATAATTTCTGATATTCAACTTTTTGAATCATTTGAATTGCGCGCCCGAGCGCCATCTTGAATTCTTTCAAGACCGGGAACAGTGTGGCACTCCGCTTTACCTCGAGTTTCGCGGCTCGAAAATTTTGACGATCGCAGTTGTGCAGTAGTTTCTTTTGAGTGCAGAGTGGGAGGTGGTACTAAAAAGCAGAATCCAACCGATAATCCAAAACCCAGTCTGCCAAGAGCATTTGCGCACTGCGCAGTACATTGTTACGCTGTTATCAATACACATAATTAGGCGACTTGAGGTTTTTATGATTTTAGGTGTTATTAAAAAGAGTTCATGCAATAATTCTACAAAATGCATTTCTAAATCTTGTAAATGCTGTAGATTGCAAAATTGTTATGATGCGGGGATGAATGAAGATAAATTTCAAGAAAAACCTGGAAGATGCAAAATATCAAGGGGTACTATTGATCAAGAGGAGCTTACCAGTAAGAATAATGAACACAAAAATAATTCCATTCTTGGATAAACTATAAACTGATAATTATTTTTGATTAAGAATATAACATCTTATCCATTCAGAGAAGTTACCATTGCATTATAATCATTGCATCGTTATAATTTTAACAGCAGTTTTCATTTATAATAAATTATCTTATGTTTAACTCTTTTTAGATCAACATATAATGGACTCACAGAAAGTATCAATGAACATGACACTAGAAGGTATAATTGTCGATGAAAGCATGCAGCTGAACAAGATGGAAGATGACTTTTCTTCACAAATCGTAAAACACGCGTCGTGAAACAAAAACACACACACACACACACACACTCATACAGACATTTGTTCAGAATTCAATGAAGATATCAAATATGTAAACGAAATTGTCCTAGGACATCTAAATCAAAACTTGGTTTTGACGCCTATCACAAAGCTTCCTCTATGAGGAAGCATAATCGAAAGAGGAACCAAGCCGAATACTAATAAAACTTTTTTTTGTCGTACAGTACGAGACCCCGCACCATCTGCCACCGGCTATCGTCCGCTTCAAGATGCAACGTGCGACAGTTAAGGTTTCGACGCTTGCTCGTGTAATCTTGTATCAGCATTTACGTAAGTGAAAAATCAAAAGAGGGACCAAGCCGAATACTAATAAAACTGTTTTTTGTCCTACAGTACGAGACCGCATCATCTGCCGTAGGCTATCGTCCGCTTCAAGTTGCAACGTGCGTTCGTCCAACCCTGTGTATTGATCCATACCGGTTCCGTAAACACCAAACAAACAGCGCTCAACATGGGAGAGGAGTCAAAGAAGGGAACGGTGGTGCTGAGCCGTCCTGATGAATGGTATCGCTTTTGCGAATACATGCACTTCAATACGAGCCTGTGGGACGTGGACGCAGATTACCGTTATGGTATCGCGTTCATGACCCGCGAACTGGTTTTGTGCGCGCTCAGTATTCTCTGTCGTGGTCAGAGGAGTACGACCTTCTGCGTGGGAGTATGGACCGGCGGGTTCATACTCTAGAATTGCTTGCATGTCCGAATGCATTGCGCTGTAATTGGGTATACTGTTTTGGCCAAAATTCCAAGTCGTCGTTAATACGTCGTTAATACGTTGAAAATGAGCCGAGCAAAGATTGTGGGCGAATCTATTATTGTATCGTTCGATGCGCAGCCTAGTGCCCGCACATTCAAACGCAGACAAGCTGCAATGTGATTGGTTCTCGCGCGCTGCAGCAACGACCGCAGTGGGATACTTTGGATTGAAGGTGTGCTACGCGTTCTCTTTACCACTAATGAGAGCCGTGTTTGCGGCGGTGGTTTCGAACTATATACTATGCGTGCATGTGTTATCTAGCATCTCAAAGTCGTTTCCGAAAATTCCAAATTCTTGGAAGTTCGACGGTATTGCAGCGGTGCTAAAGCGATTTTCGCGTTGAAAGTAAGTTCGCGACGCGCGAGCTCGGCGAGCGAGTGAAGAGAGAGAAAGCAGCGACTAGCGAGCTTCCCCTACTCACTCACCGCGTCCGACAAGCGTGCAGCGAAAGTCTTTCACGCCGTGTCCCACTCCACGGGAAAGGCAAGAGAGAGAGGAGAGCGGTAAGAGCGACCCCGAAAAAACCTACTACAACGTAGTTCTAAATATAGTGAAAGTAGTTTGTACTGCGTCACGTAGGCTATGCGCATGTGCATCCATCCATTATAAGATTGACTCAAGGCACATGCATGAGATGAGCATTCAGTAGATATACAGACTCCGAGAGGTGAGCAACTGAGGCAGACCACGTGTTTTTTGTGAAAAGTATCTTAAAGCTTCTACCGCGTGTTTAATTCACTGTAAAAATCCAAGGAATATTTTCATCAACGCTAGTGAGTCATTAAAAAAAGGGTGATAAATAAAACAATATCTGTGTGTTGTGTTTGAGCTGTGTTAGTGTCTCAAAATGATCTCCACTTGCATCGACTACTGTTATCAAGCTTGCGTAAATGTTTTCGGCAGATACTTCAGAACTGGTGGTGATAGATCACGCGACGATCCAGCACAGTTAAAAGTCAACGGTCACGGTGACTGTTCAATTCGACCGAAGAAGTTACAGCATACAGTTGATGATGGCAACGACGCTCGGTCACCACAGCGTTGCACCAGACCAGTGCATCGAGCGATCGAGTTGAGTTTCAAAATTTACGACAGGTTCGACCTCGATTGCATCCACGTGCTCAACTTCACACATTTTCACGGGGATGAGATGTTGTTCGAAACGGGCATGTCCCTCCTCGACTCGACACAGTTGAAACCCAAAGAGTCAAACAAGTCCGAGCTTGCATCCGAGAACGCATCGTGGGATTTGTACGACTCAAAGGAACGCCCGACGTCCACCCCGGAGATCATCAAATCGAATAACAACGCAGTCGAGTATATAGAGCTATGGTGTGTCCGGTGCTGGGAGTACGGACACTTCGACTGGAACTGTGAGGCGCCCGACAACTGATCGAAACTGTGTCACCATTGCGGGCTAGGCGGCCATCTCGCCAACATCTGATCACTCGTCTCGGAGCCGCCAATGCCCCCTGGCTAAGGTTATTAGGCCCGTTAAAGTGACGGAGAGTAGAATCGACTAGAGTTTCGGTCTGATTTTGAAGAAATCGCCTAATCGCAACGAGATTTTGGACGATTTCATCAGATAAAACGAGTACGTGCCGATTTACACGGACGGGAGTAAGCTACCTTCCAGGGTGGGATGGGTGACGTGGTGCCCTGCGGACGAGGAGGCCTGGCTAGGCAACATGAATACCAAGGCCAGCACGTTCCAGGCAGAGTCCAGGGCCATCTTGGCGGCTCTCGAGTACGCACTCGAGAACGCCAACAAGGGACGAAAATATATAATCGTGAGCGATTCGCTCGATTCGCTGAAATACCTGCAATTTGAGATCCATAGAGGGGGCCCGCCAAGGGCTAGACTCATTTCGCGGATGAAGAAGAAGTGGCTGGAATTCGTTCGTATGGATCCTGAAGGCTCGGTGAATTTTCAATGGGTGAAGAGGCATAAAGGGATCCAAGGTAACGTGGTGGCTAACTCGCTCGCAAGAATCGCTCCTTCATGGCCGGACGACGGGCAAAAGTTCATACAGATTAAAGGCACGACAGAGTATTACGAGAAAATCGGAAAGAATACCGAAAAAGTGAGGTACGTGTCGCAGCGACGTCTGATCGAAAAGAATCTTCGTGACGTGCCACAAGCCGGGTAAGGGACACCTTGGATCGCTGAAACAGAAAGACAGCCTGAAGAAGAAGTTCGAGCACAGAAACGAACGATGCAAAACGATGCCTTGAGAAACAATAGAGAAGCAAGGTTTATACATCGCATTTGCTTGGTGGCTACTGGTTTAAGCTTTATATATTTTAATGTCAGATGACCTTGTAGTGTAATTTTCATATCATTCTTCGCCCAAGGTAAACGTGTATCGCATTTCTTACGCATCATTTCTCATGCACGTTTATTAGGGGATGCCCTTTATGGGACAAAAGTGTAAACTGTTGTATCATAAAGGTTAAGAGTGGATACTCGAAACCAAATTCGCTAAAAAACCTTGTAAAAGTTTACAAAGGTCCTCAGGTCTATATCGCTTATATCATTTTCACAGCATTAGCCTCTGAGTGTTTTAAAATAAGAATGGCTGACATCAACACCGTACCATCGGCAGCCATCGGCGAAGCAAATTCTGACAGTACAACGTCAGGTCTACCTGCGAACTCTGCCTTTCGCGGTAGCTCAAATCGTTCTCGTGGCGGAGGACCAAACAAAGGTTCTGGAAACAGAGGTGGACGCAATCGCGGACAGCCGGCCAACCAGAAACCAGCAACTGCGCCCCCACCGAAATTCGGTCACAAGGGCCCCCCGCAACCAAAATTTCTGTCGAAAACACCGACCCCGTTGACCACAGATGCTCTCCTGCAAAAGGACTACTTCATAATAGAGGGAGACCAGGGCTTCTTGGAAAATCCGGGTGCCAAAACGTTTACTGACAGCGCGGACTCGCTGCTTGCACTATCAGACCGTGTATACCGCAGCATTGTCTCTGTCGAACGCAAGGCCTTCGAAAAGGTTCCAGCGTCGGCATTTGACTATTACAATGTGATTCAATACCACGCAAGAATCGCAAAATTAAGACAAGCCGTAGGATCAGCAAGCCCGGAAGAGAAGAACCTTCTGGACGTAATGGGCTCAAATGAGAACGTAGCCCACGAGAGTATCTCTGCATTCCTTACAGGGCTGGGAGATTTTCAAGATCCGTCCGGCACGACCAGAAAATACCGGCAAAGAGTCATACCTCGCTTAGACGAACACGACGGATGCGCTGGCTTTTATGGCCAAGTTAATGCGGACACATATTCAGTGTACGAAAATTACCCGTCGCCAGGTGTCACTATCCTGAGAGTTTTAAAAGACGTAGAATATACCGCAGATCGTGATGCGGATAATCCAGATTGGGACTTACCCATAGTGCTACGTCCAGCACCCTTCCAATTACCGGCCGACCCAGACGCCGACGACGACGAGGAAGAGGATGAAGAAGCGCTAGCGGGCGAGGGAAACGAAGGTGACGACGAAAATCTCGCACCTCGAAACCGCGTCCAAGTAACGACGACCAGCGCCAAGCCCCGCAGCAACAACAACAACAAGCAGCTCAAGCAGAGCCCCGAATAGCTATCAAAAATCCCAGGCCGACCGCGAACTTATTAGGTTGGGCCCCAGCAGTCAAACTGACGCAAGTGCAATTAGCAGCTATGCGTGACTGTGGGATAGGAGTGAATCTTGAAGGAGAGGACAACATAGCCGCAACGAATAGACGGTTTATGTATAATGAAGGTCTAATGACCCTTGTCCGAGATGCACTGAGAGCAGTCGCCTCCAAGATCAGAATTACCCCGGCACAGACACCTCTGACGTCAGGAACCGTATCGCAAACGGCCTACGCAGAGAAGGAACTAGTGGACATCCAACCGACACGAACCAATCGCTACTGCGATGGGTCGGTGAGGGCCACTACTTCATACAAAATGGACGTAAAATGGACGGTTCCCCTACAGCTCCTCTACTGACTAGTGTTATCATTTTACTGCCTCAAAAATCATTCGTAATGATTTTCTTCAGTCAGATGACATCTACGACCTTACCTTTAAGGTCATTTGAAGGTCATACTTAGAGAATTCCATATAAAAATCCGAAAAATATCACATTAATGTTTTGAAGGTCGCTGAATTCGAATCGAAGGTTTTTTTGACGAAATTCGGACATATAACGGTCATTTGAAGGTCATTTGAAGGTGAAATCATGAAAAAAAGGTTAGAAAATTGAAAAAAAACTCCTACATGGGTTTTCGAGGATGCTGAATTCAAATATAAAGTCAGATGACCTCTACGATCTTACTTTAAAGGTCATTTGAAGGTCAAACTTATAGAATTCAATATAAGAATGCAAAAAATATCACATTTATGTTGCGAGCGTCGCTGAATTTGAATTAGACATCATAGGCCCTAAAAAAGTTTCATTACCTCTTTTATATATTGAATTGGGCATTATAAAACAATTCGTAAAAGCTTTCAGTGAGAGCGATGAATGCTACAAATATTTAGAATCTAAATTTTCCTATAAATCTGATGCCAAATTAAAAGAAGAAATATTCGATGGACCAGAAATAAGAAAATGGCTGAAAGATGACGATTTTTCAACTAAGATGACTCAGATTCAGAGAGCTGCAAGGGTTGGCTTCAAAAATATTGTGGAAAATTTTCTAGGTAATCGCAGAAGTGATGATTACAAAATTTTAATATCAACAATGATAAACAATTTTGGTGAAATGGAATGTAATATGTCTTACAAACTGCATTTCTTGAATAACCATTCAGATGAGTTCCCGAAAAACTGTGGTGATTTTACCGACGAGCACGCAGAACGATTCCATCAAGACATACAACATATGGAGCAGCAATATCAAAGTACATGGGATGTTGCAATGATGGCTGATTACTGCTTGATGTTGAAGAGAGAGAGCCAACATAGAGGAACTAAACGCAAACGGCAACCTTTACGCCGATCGTTTGAAGAAAAAAAGGTGCGTCACAAATCAAAAAGGTAAAAAGGCATGCTAAATTAACAATACTTCATCAATTTTTGCCCTCTTTTCATTAACTTAATCTTGAAATGAGCTTAAAATAACCCAGTATAGTGAAAATGAACTTTAATTCAAATTCAGCGACGCTTGCAACATAAATGTGATATTTTTTGCATTCTTATATTGAATTCTCTAAGTTTGACCTTCAAATGACCTTTAAGGTAAGATCGTAGAGGTCATCTGACTTTAGAATTGAATTCAGCATCCTCGAAAACCCATGCAGGAGTTTTTTTTTAATTTTCTAACCTATTTTTCATGACTTGACCTTCAAATGACCTTCAAATGACCTTTACATGTCCGAGTTTCGTCAAAAAAAACCTTCGATTCGAATTCAGCGGCCTTCAAAACAGAAATGTGATATTTTTCGGATTTTTATATCGAATTCTCTAAGTTTGACCTTCAAATTACCTTAAAGGTAAGGTCGTAGAGGTCATCTGACTTCAGATTTGAATTCAGCATCCTCGAGTACCTACATAGGTATAGTTTCAGATTTTTAAGCCTTTTTTTCATGATTTGAACTTTAAATGACCTTTAAATGACCTTAAATCGATCTGATGGGGAAAACTCGACGCCAGATTCGGATTCAGCGACCCCAAAAACACAAAGTCTACTGGGTACGGTCTCTGGAACTGAGCATTTTTTTTGTGTGCCTGTGTAATTAGTTCAACAATAGTCATGAGGGCGGGAATTGTGCTGCCTACTGAAATACTTATCAGTACTTTGGGATTACTTGGTCGAATCACAGTAGATCGCCACATTAGTCGTGAAGTGCGATCGAAGGGGGAATTCCGCTGTGGTGTTTAAGTCACGGGAACTTCGTCTTGATGTAAGTCCTTCCCAGGGAGCATCCTATACTACCTCATCTCACACGATACACGCCGTAACAGGTTTCACTATTGTGACATTGCGCTATAGGCTAACGTCGAAGCACGTAAGTGACGCCTCATAGACGCGTCCAATTTGGAGTTTTCGCGTGAATGTGTGAATGAGTTGCGACAATTGTAGCCGGTACTACTGTGGCCTCTCGCGAGCGGAGTACCACGTGACTGCTTGAGTGGCCCGGGCCCGGTTACATGTTGCGAGTTCGGCGCGAAGATCGTCGCATGCACATGTGCAGATGACGAGAGTAGAGTGTGAGCCGTGGGAGAGTGAAGATCAAGACTTGTTGTACGACCATTGTAGAGAGCAGAGCTCAACATACGCGATCGTGCAAGTCCTATTATTGTATTTTTCTTGGCGTAGTTGGTGTAGAGTAGCAAGTGAGTGTGAGGTGTGTTTTTGGGTGACTAGGTAGTGAGTGTCGCATTGGCGTGTTGGTGAATTTGGTGGCCACGAGTCTCGAGTGTTAGTGCTGGCGATTCCCGCGGTGCACCAAGCCCTCATCAAACACGACACCCATACCGCCGATTCGGCCCGTCCTTTTCACGTCTGTGGCCAACAGATGCGACGCCAGGAGAACCGTTGACTTCGTGTGACTTGGTGTTCTACCCGTGAGGTCGTGGACCTCGTGTGCGAGGCACAGCGACATTCGTGGTGTACACATCGATCGGTCCTCGGGTCTTACTCGTATCCTTAACCAAGTTCTATCGTTCAATTTTTTTTGAATGTGCGCAATTCAATAGTGAAGTTGAAAACGATAACAATTGATAGTGACAATAATTGTGCATGTGATCAGTAAAAACCATTAGTGAAAAGTGAATTGAAAATGGCGAACGTTGACGAAGCGACGGATATCCCGCACATAAGGGACTCGAAGATTTGTGCAAATTTGAACAATTGGTGGCGATTTATGAATTGGCTACATCACCATCGAAAATTGTGGTTGGTTTCCGACAAATTCACATGCGGCATTGCATTTCTTTGCTCGGAGGTGAAGTGGGCGGCATTTCAATTACTCGGCACCGGCGAGCGATACGATGTGACGTCCGTATCATGCTGGCGATTCGGCTACAATCGTCATGGCACAGAAATACTAAAGCAGTTTAATTATGTAAAGGGTGAGTAATAATAACGAAATAACTAATTCCAACAATTAATTAAGAAAAGACACGCAATTGCACGGCAACTTTGCGAAAGCATGACTAATACCGTTCGACCAAAATATCAAAATAAATTGGCATGTATTTACATGACTATTCTTTCTCTAATTAGAAACAAGAAGGGATCGTAAAAAAATCCAAAAAAAATAAGAGTCAAACAACAAACAACTGAAAACAACTGAGCCGCCTTTGTCACCGGAGAAGGAAGAAGAAACTCGGCCGAAGCTAAATCCGAAATTGTCGTTGTCGCCTCCGCTGGAGAAAAAATCTGCTTCAAGTTCTTGTGGCGAGTCCGAGGCTGGCAGCTCGTCGAAAGATCTGGTACACGTACCGACTCCTTCGAAATCGCCATCCGACACAGAAAATTTTTTGATAAAGGTAATTTTTTGGCAATTTATTTTATAAATTTTTCTCCCCTATTTACAAACTAATTTTTTTTATCTTTTTTTTTGGCAGCCGGTGATCGAATCACAAGCTGAGGTAATGTTATTGACGCGTTATATGACACCACCCGATAACGCCAAAGTTGAGTCTGAAGAGGAATTGAAAAAGGATGTTCATGAAAAGGAAGAAGTCCATGCACCAAAAAAAGACTTGGTAAGTTATATCATAAAAATGTGTAAATAATTGTTATTAGCATATTCATTAAATGATTAATTTTTAGGAAACACCACCCGATGACGCCAAAGTTGAGTCTAAAAAAGAATTTATGGAGACGGAACCTGAAGAGAATGAAGGCCATTCATCAACAAAAGACTTGGTAAGTTATATCATAAAAATGTGTAAATAATTGTAAAGTTATTGGGCGTCATTGTGGCCATCGTCATACTGCCCTGTAAGTATAGTTAACCAATCTGTGTACTATTGCAATGCAATGAAAATGAAATTAATCATCACGGGGTTGAACCGTCTATCTTTCAAGAGGTGTTCGTTTTCGAAAGAACAATGGGTAGTTGACTTTGATATCAAATCCGGCAAGATCAGTTCGTGAGAGACGATTTCTAGGTGTGGGTGCATAATCCAACGAAAACAGATTATCCACCCTGGCGCGAAACTTTAACCGAATGTAATGATTTTGCGAGATATCAGCGAGAAACTACATTTATATCTGATTCTAACTATTTTTTCGAGTGTTCTTATTTGAATTTCATTTAAAATCCGGCCAGATCAGTTCGTGAGAGACGATTTCTAGGTATGGGTGCATATTCCAACAAAAACAGATTATCCACCCTGGCGTGAAACTTTAACCGAATGTAATGATTTTGCGAGATATCAGCGAGAA
Source organism: Trichogramma evanescens (assembly GCA_902732785.1). Taxonomy (NCBI): domain Eukaryota; kingdom Metazoa; phylum Arthropoda; class Insecta; order Hymenoptera; family Trichogrammatidae; genus Trichogramma; species Trichogramma evanescens. The sequence continues at coordinate 1,999 of CACVKI010137374.1, read as the reverse complement.
TACCTGTCACGCCAAGAAATACGTTCGACTTGAAATATTCTTTCCGCGTAAAGTTATATACTCGTCAGGCTAAGTATACGGTGTGATTTGATTAATCATCACGAGGTTGAACCGTCTATCTTTCAAGCTCGAATACCTGGCATGCCAAGTAATACGTTCGACTCGAAATATTCTCTCCGCGTAAAGTTTTATACGCGTCACGCCAACTATACACGGGTTGATCTGCTAATTAATAATCTCGGGGTTGAAAAGTCGCATCGTCGTTTTGGCGAAGTTATCTTGTATCATGAAAAAAGGCCCACAAAAAGTACGATAAGCATCATCCGATTAATTTACTTGTTAATCGAAAGAAAGGCAATAGTTGATTCGTAGAAAAATGTAGCCAATGCACTACAAGGGCCTTACACACGAGGCATTTCACACCGAGTGTCCTAGCACGGCGCAATGAAGCGAAATCACGAAATTTCTATCTCGCGTAAAAAGTACCAAAATACACTTAGAAAAAATAATTAATAAATGATTTCAATAGGAAATTTCCTCAGCTTTTCGATGTTGTAGTCAGATTTTTCAAAATTTTCCATTCACATCGAAAAAACTTGATATAAACTTTAAAATGCAAGTATCTCAAAAACGGCATTTTTAAGATTTTTCTAAATAGTCTCAATCGAAAGCTGAGGAAACTTCCTATCGATATTCAAGTTTTCACAGTGTGCAAATGATTATTACTTATTGAAATACGGCGATGAACGTGTAAAAACATGAGATTTTGCGCCGCGCGGCAGCTGCTTCCGCGCGCACTACCCCGCGCGTTGAAAATCTCACGTTTTCATCTGGAACTCAATTCTGCAACTACTGGAATTTAATCTGGAACTATTGCTGCATAGTTGAATCGATCGATTTTCTAGTCTGCTTTTGCTTTTTTGTGGATGCTGTCGATAATCGTTGCATATTTTTACGAACTGCACATAATTTCTAACCCGTACTACGCATTGGGTAAAGAGCTGGGTCTGAAAAGTTTTCACACTGATAATGAAGCTAAAAAATGTTTCAATCATCAGTTTTAAAAAAACATTCTCATATTAGGGTCAAATATTGTAATCTTATTTAAGTGCATTACTTGCGATGCTAAGCGTTCAAGCTTGTTTCGATCGGTACTTTAACTGCTGCTCTCCCCATAATAGATTTCTTTGATTTTTTTTATGGCAAAACAAATTTACATTCATTATATTCGATTTATTCTAGATGCCACCCAAGAAGAAAAAACAACAAAGCACGACCATTATTACCGATCAATACATGTCACTTAATCTGTACAAATATTTACGTGTGCATTACGTCGTTTGTACCGATTCGAGTCGGAATTATGCCGATTCTAAAAATGGTAATCATTTGTGGAAACATGCGTTCAATAGAAAGGACGATATAAGTCCTAATACTTTCGGTTCGTGGTTGAAATATGTGCGAAGCAAAGGAGGCTTAGAAAATTTCAAATTGGCTCACCCATGCCTCTTTAATATCCACTTGCTTTCGATCGCCTATGTTCTGTAAGTATTTTTCGAAATTTTTATCATTTGACAAACAATAATTTTCTGATTATTTTAAAGCGTGCATTTACTCACAATTTCGCTTTTTTTTAGCTGGATAAGAGCTGAAATGGAGCTCAAATAATTGTAATATTTTATTTAAGGGGACACACCTGTGTTTATGCCTATAAATGAAAAACATGAAAATAAAAGATTACTATTAAAATTTTTTGTTTCTAATGTTAAAATATGTTTTTATAGGTCCTTTTACAACAAAAAATATGTCTCTAGTTCCTCTAATTATTAAAAATCATCAATAATTCATGAATATTGACTTGT
>CACVKI010137367.1:0-30408 GCA_902732785.1 Trichogramma evanescens | reverse complement strand
GTATCTTAGGATGTCTATTCAATCACTGGGTAAACATTGATTATGCCTATTTTACCCAGTGAATGAATGATTTTATGCACTAGCGTGTAATATAAATAGATTTACTAATAAAAAAATGGTTTTAATTAAAATCAAACTGTTGTTGTTAAAAGTGCTGTCACCCAAGAAAAGATGAATGGTTGTTACAAAAATTATTATCACAATATTCATTATTTAATTAATTTAATGTACTAGCCATTCATTTACTGGTGGTCGTTCATTCACTAGTCAGTTGACCCTAAGTATCGAGTAATAGTTCATATTTAAAAAAAATGAAGATAAAAGTATTTCTTTTCATGATTTACGGCGACCAATTTATCTCATTTAAAATCCCGGGCTACGTTATTCAAAACAATAGGAGAGGCAACTGAGTGATTGAAAAATGAGCCAGGTTCACTTGATGGAAACGGACTGATAATCACGTGTACGTATATGCATCCGGATCCGCGAACGAACGACATATCAATATCCATAAAGCATTCGCATAAAGTACGAGTTAGTTCACGTCGAAAAAAAAATCGAATAAATCACATTACTTTGGGAAAGAACTGACGAATCGGCGCGGCCGCATGTCGCAGTGCAACGAATGCTGCATACTGCAGAATATAATACACGAGCAGCGAGAGTTGTCAGGCCGTATGCAGATGCGTTTTTAAAAATACCTTTCTCGTCCCCGAGCTTGCACGAGTATTTATATATACGGCCGCACGATAGAAGGACTCGAGTCGTCGCGCGTCGCAGAGTTTTCCTGGCGCTCGGCGAGGGAGACTCTCTAAAAAGGAAATATATGAAGAGGCCGGGAGAAAAAAATGCGCAAACATTAATCAACGTGTGTTCGTATATAACTATTGTACGACACGAGAAAACGGCCGCCACCCGTTGGTGCTATATACTGTTGCTCTGCCGCCGCCGACGCCATCGTCGCATCGCTTGTACGTGACCTTCCGGCTCCTCTCTTCCAGTTTTAATTGCATTATTCGTCAAACCACACTTTAATTGTTCGCTGAAATAAAAGTTTTTTTTTTATGTATATATGTATGTGTTCCGAGCGCGTTTCGAGCCCCCCTACCAATTCTCTCCTCGAGAAGTTTAAATAAGAGCCAGCCGGCGAGCGACAAGCAAGTACACTCGCTCGGTAGGCTCTCTTATCTGTATTACACATGTGAGTTCGGCGGGAAAATGAAAAAAAAGGACCGCTGAATATATCGATGTATAGAGAACGGACGTGTATGAAGAGGATGAGTTGTTTGCTTTTAATTGGAAAAGGTTGAGCAAACATGTGTGTGCGTGTGTGTGTATGCGAACGCACGGGGCGAGGGTGACGTTATCAAGAAAGTAAAAAGGGTATCGTACCGGGCTCGTGTCGTCTGATTGTTCATCTTTGAAATTGAACGACTTCAAATACACGTAAAAGTAATTAATATTGACAGGCAGACAGTTTTATTTAATATTTCACTCTACTGAAATTTTGTTATGAATTTCAATGATACGCTGTATGGGGTTGGGCGGGCAAAGATTGAATTGGATCGCTGCTTTTATGTAACGCACCGACGCCGTATAATTTCAAAAAAAAAGTGGGGACATTTTTTCCCCGTGTAATAAATACCATAATAATTCGGGACAGCTGCAAGCAGGTGGAACGGGCAAAGATGATGTATAAAAAGTCTTAGCAAAGCTCAATTTAAATTTATATACGAAAGCTGTCGACTGTCAGCCATTGGAGTCTCTGGGAAATTCCAGCCAGTCCGCTGGGCAACTAGACGCTATTTGAATTTTTATTGAGATGGAGCTGCACTCGCTGCAGAAACGAGATAAAGTTCAGATACAGACAAACAAGTGCAACCCAAAAGAAATAATCGACCATCGTATTACATGAAGTTCTGGTCGAAATAGACACTCGTCTATATTCAAATATACGATCTTAGATTGTAAAATTTTTGCGCTGAACAGAACATCATAATTTGAAAAATGCTGTTATGTAACATCATACGTAAAGAGAAAATTAAACATATAAGAAACCAAGATGAAATATACTTAACGCAAATGAATCAGTAAAATAGATAAGAAAGTATCATGGGCGTAGGTCCAGATATCTACTTGTCGGAGTAATGATAGCGCCAAAGCAATACATCAAGGCTCAAACTATACGAGTTTTGTCCAATATAATCCTAAGTACATGCTAGACGCTGTGTCAAGTATGTGTGGCCGTGTGTGTACGCTACCCCTGTTGGCCTGCTTTTTCGCTCGAGAGTCATTCATTCAGCTTGATTAAGTGCACGGCTAAATTGAATTTGAAGAATTATTCGTTATCTCTCTTTCTCTTTTTTGGTACAGAGACCGATATACCGACCGTGCGTGACCGCACTCGCAGTACACCCGGTCTTTTTCTCTCTGTCAAGCTTTATTGCGCGCACGCCAAGCTACGCCGGCAGTTATACCATTGCAACGTCACTGCACTTGCTATACGTATAGCAAAGTCTCCGTATTTGTCTCGGTATGATTCGTTGGCAGAAACTTCCAGATACGATGTGGCCTTGAAACATTCGCTCTCCGACGCAGAAAAATCATTGCCGCAGGTGAAGAAACCAGTGAGGGTGCGAAACGAGAGCTCGCTTTGTGATTGAGGGGATAGTGACGTTTGACTTTTTTTTAACGCCTAGAAAGCGAAGACGAGCGCGACGCACTGCTCGGAGATTACGTCTCTATTACTCGAACGAAGTAATACGCGTACACTCGAAGGTGATGACGATGACGATGACGACGACGCCGATGCTGGTGGGTGCGGTGGTGGTGGCGACGATTCCGCTGCGTAACTACGGATGGCCTGAATAGACGGAACGAGATACTAGATAGAAAGCAAGAGAGAAGGAGAGAGAGAGAGAGCAGAGTAATAGTGCGAGAGAATATTGCAGCTTTTAATTTGAGTTTTGTAGTCTCCCCTTTTGCGCGGTAGGGAGTTGCGCTGCTCGGCTAGCTCGTACGGCTTCGTTATAGAGAATTCATTTCTGCGCAGCTTTATCGAGTTTGACTAGTAAATTGATACAGAGAACGCTGTAATTTCGGCAGCTGGCTAGCTCTTATTTCATTGGATTTTTCATCAAATCAATTAGGAGTATTGAAATTGAATTGAGGGAGAGAGGAAAAAAAATGTGAAGTCATTTACAAGCCCGCGCGTGCACCTCTAATCAAGCTTCCTGGAGCGCGAAAAATTGATGTGTTTGGGTGCAGCAGCAGCAGCTATACTTGCTATACAAGTGGTGAGCTGCGTCGATGCTACAGAGCGGCAGCAGCAGCAGCAGCCTTGGCCCAGCGCCGATCCCTGGGGTACAATCAATTTTGCGAGAAGCCGTAATTATGAATTTATCGCTGGATAATCCGGCAGCAGTAGTAGCGCGCTGGCTATCGTGAGTGGGTGGCTAGTGTTGCTGCTGCTGCTGCTGCTGTCGAGACTTCGAGACGCTCATAAAGCAGCGTGATATAGGATAGTGGATGTGTGGGCAAAAGATACGACTCCCGCTAGGCTAGCAGCAGCAGCGCGCGCCTGTCTCATAGGCGCGCGCGATAGCGACCCGAGCTCGATGAATAGCTCCGCGTGCACCGTATACACCGCTATAAGCTACCAATGGACTTGTATTATAGTGCCGAGTGAGAGAGAGAGAGAGAGAGAACGTTCGGGTTCGCGTGTGCGTGATAGGCACATAACCTAGTGCACGGTGGGTGCACGTGTTTACCCTCATCCCCCTTCTCCCTCGGTGCTTCCCAAAAGCGCTGGATTATACTGGATTCTCGATGAAGCGCCTTTTATTATTACCATAAGCAACGATGCACTGCGGGAACGTTTTGATTTTATGATTGATTACGGGCTCACTTTTACGAGCACTCTCGATGGGAGTTTGTTGCTGTTACTTGTTTTGCTGTTTTACTAACTTTATATGTATATCGTTAAAATTTATTGAAGTTTACTCATTCGTTTAACTTTTATGATGAGATCCATTGAATGATTCTAGACACTAAATCTCGCGCTCGATTTGGAAATACGTATATAGAAATTTATTACAGAAAATTTACTATGGACACTTGAAATAATTGCAATTTTCAATGATTCTACGTTTACTTGTAATAAACAATACGAACTCGAATGGTCAATTAACGAGGCTTAAAAACATTAACTATTACCGACATAAAATATAGCTAAAACTTCAGTAAAGTATAATTCGTCGATTTCTCTCCTTTATATAACCGCACTTGAAAGCGTTGATACCATCGCCAAAGTTGGAAAATCCTTGAGTCCCTTTAAAACTCGGCAGTTACGATTGAACATCTATTGCCTAGAAGCACCGTAGAGAAGCAGAAGAGCACGAATACTGCAATTTGAAATACCTTACATAGGCGCAGGCCTTGAAGTCCAGCGATTATCGATGCACTGAGCGAACTCGCCTTTTTCTCGTTTAATTCGCGCGTCGGCCGTCTTTTTCGCATGACTGTTATGGCTCGCCTTTACAGACACCACCACCACCACTAACACCACTACAATCGATGCACCAGCTGTTGGTGCTATATGTTTTTTCCGTCCAACTCTTTCGGTTGAAAGATTTCCAACTTGGATCAATTTTTGTTCTCACTTGCTATCTCTTTTTCTACACTTCTTTGCTTTTTCTTAACTTTACGATTGTTTTTTTTCTGAGGGAATGTAAAAAATGTCAAATCTTCAGAAATAAAAACGTGCCAGCTGACGAATTTTTAACTTTCGCCTCTGTTTCATCTCAAGTGCTTGCTAACACTCACGAATAACTATTATTTTTAACATTTGAAGAGTGACAGCAGATCGTTTGAAAAATCCCCTGGTTTCTTTCCCCCTATTGTTCGAATATTTTTCATTATTATGATTCAAACTAAAAAGTAATATCAGAACGGGCAAAAGGTATCGCTTTCGCGAATAAAAATGGTATAGTTCTTGAAAACTACTCTTGAATGTGCTCTTAAGAGCACATCAAACGAAGGTGGCCATCGCAATACTCTATCTGTGCTCGAAGTTCGCAAAAAGGACATCAGCACGCTTCCGCACATGTCATCCCCATTGAAAAGTCCTTTACTGTACGAATAATACGTACTCTTTTTTAACCGTATACATATATACATTCAAAATCACCAAGTGACATATTCACTCTCTCTTTCTCTCTCTTTCTCTCTTGCTTTTGGCAAGAGCAAATAATTTTCGTGGCTGCACTCAGCACGGCGTAGTATATTCTCTTCTCATACGCAAACGCACCCCACACGCACGCGTATACGTACTCTCATCTTTCACGATACCCACTCTGGTAGTTTTCGTAAGTGCACTCTGATGTGTGTCTCTTTCCTCTCGTTCTCTATCTCTTTTGCGCTGAAAATGAGAAAAAAGTTCATGTTTTTCTAAGTTTACTAGATCAACGTATTCTTTTAGTTTAACCAAACGTGGTAAAATGGTAGAATGATATATTTCCCGTAAATGGATATATTTTGGAATAGGTTTTCAAAATTTATTCATGAAAAAAAATCAAAACCTAGATTACTGAAGAATCTTGTTAGCTCTATTAAAATTTCATCCAAATATTCATCAACAAAGCAATTTAATGCAGTATCACAATCAAGCGTTTGTCAGTTAACGACAAAATAAATTCTACAAGATTCAGCCTTTAGAAAATTCAATTTTCCGAGTCAATTAACACAGACGGGCTTGGGGAAAAATATTATAAAATGCTTCCTCTAATACTAAGAGGTAGCGCGTTTCACGATATCAAGGACAAAAGTATAAAATAACTTCATTAATTTAACGACTGTATACGGAAGCGCTTAAAGAGAAACATTGGCACTTCGTTAGCTCGAGCTCGTAAACTGCCAGGCATGAGTTTTAAAATAACACTTGAAAAATAAAATAACTCGTTATCTCTCACAGCTTATTTGCGAGTGAGTGAAAGAGAGATAGATGGAGTCGAGCGGCACAGCGAAGTAGCAGCGGAGTGAGTGAGTCAGTGTGTCTCGGCGCTGTGTAAGGCAAGTCCTATTTCGCGCACGTGCGAGCAAGGAAGAAGTCGAAAAGAAAAAGAATTTAGGCGAACGTTTTCCAGGTCCTTGAATGTACAGGAGCTGTGTGGCTCTTGCATTCCACGTACTACGCACAGCCGGTGGAGGAGTCGTAAAGGCGCGTAAGAACACTTTTTTCGCCCCATCCAAGCGACGACGACGACTTTCAGCCCCGTAGCGAGCGCTGGCCGATTTCCTTTGATATGCTCCATACTACACGTGTGTGTGTACGCTGCACTAGACAGAAAGTGCAAAAAACGAAGATGCAACGAGCGCACTACAACCGTTAAATGTCAGAGCGCGCGTGATGCGATGGGCTAAGCACTACTAGCTTTACTTCGGGCTTACGGGTGTGCGCATGAGTGTGGCTTAGGCACTGTGTCGTTACGCGTGTCTTTCAAAGCTGGATATCCCTATCTTTGTTCTTTCCAAGTATCTTTGCCAAGAGTTCTTGAAAATATACTCCACGTCGTATAGTTTACAAGCAAGTCTTTAATTGCCCCTCGTTACGATTTGTTTGTATGTTTAGTATGGTTTATTTTTCATGACTCATAAAATTGATCAATCGAGTAAACGTATTTCATATTTGCCAGGACCAAGTTAGTATTCGGTCGAGCTACACGAAGAAATGCGGAGATATAACGTTACGAATAATAATCACTCGTCGAGCTGATAAAAACAGGAATTTCGTTCTTTTCATCATCGTAAAATCATCAGTGATGATTCAGCTGAAAAAAATCAAGCGCGTATAGTGCAGGCTTTGTCGACGCACAAAAGTGTGTCCCAACCCCCGTGTCTGTAACGATTGCATACAAAATCCCTCAAATTGCCCAAAAAAATCGGCTGAAAGCTTTATGTATGTATATGGTACAATCAAACTGTGTGGGAGCACTCTTTCTTTCTCGCTCTTTCTCTCTCTCTCTCTCTCTCTCTCTCTCTCTCTCTCTCTCTCTTTCTCTCTCTCTCTCTCTCATCCTCATTTCGATGGGAAAAAGCCCACGTGCGTTTTATAATCTCTCTGGCGCGCAGCTACCACCACCATATGATTCGAATGATTTTTCATTTTCGTAATAAAACGAGAGTAAGGTCGTGTGCACTCTCGGCTCCCTTTTTAATAAACGCATAATAGCCCAAATACCAGTGTGCATGTGTATAGAAAAAAAAGACCAGCTCGAAATAGCTGAATAAGCATTCTTGCCACGGTGTTGCACTTGACTAATCGATAATGCCATGTAGTGTGTATACCTTTGATTTCCTTTACTTTTCGTTTCTGCTTCTTTGCGCTTTCAAGACGTGTTAGTATTTTTCATTGATGCTTTTGCAAGCAATTAAGCTTACTAGTGTTATTGGAGTAAAATTGCATAGTATACCTTATTGCGTGTACCACGTTGTAAACTGATTGATTGCATCCACATAAAATCGATGAAAACACTCGACTTCTTCGATCGTAGCGAGAGATCGACGCTTTTTTTCAAGCTCTTGTTCATTCATTTTTCAGTATAAAATTTTGAAGTTTTGAGCAAGCGTAAATTTCAATGACCCGTGGAGGCTAGCTTAAAAATTTATCAAGAGATCGAATTAAATTGGATTTTTTTATATAATTTATAACAAGCTTTCAATAAATACTTCAACGAACGGCTTTATCCTCTTACGAGAATTTTTTTTTGAGTGATGTATAACGTTGAGTGCTTGTTTAATTCTACAACCGTATAAAAAATAGGATCAAATTTCAACTCGTTTCTGATAATTCTTTTGAAATAAGCATTATAATTATGTAGTATGTGTATGATTTTGTAAATATATCAAATGAGCAATGTCAATAATAAACACAACGAAAGAGATGCTTTTTATGTTTTTTTCTTCGTACCTTTGAAAATATCCTTTGTATATAACGAGTTGAACAATATCGTTCGTATATAAATGCGCGATTGAAAAGTGCTCCAACGACATTCGTGGTTCGCACGATAATTTTTTTTCAAGCGTGAAAAAAAATCAAATCACAACAGCGAATCAATCAAAATGAAATTCATTGAGGCTGCTCACATAACTGAAAAAAAATCTAACAATAAATGCTCGTGTCATCAAATAGTTGGATGCGTAAAAAAATACTCGTATGCCGAGAATCCATACCGATAGAGTTGAAAGGGGTGAAAAAAAAATCGACGACATCGAGAATCCATCGGCATATCAGTTCAAATAAAAAGAAACCCTCAACGCGATGCGCGTGCATCGCTGTGTCATTCGTCAGCTCGTCCATTTGTCAATTTTCTGCAGGCGACGTTGCAGTTGGTTTTTTTTTCTGGCTCGGTAGACAAAGCAGGGCTGACAGCTGGGCCAATTGCAATGTGCAGTATTTCACCGTTAAAGTTGGACGTATATAGGTGAATCTCAACGAGGCGTTGTTGTGCGCCGCCGCCGCCGCACTCACGATGCCTGCCTGCACGCAGATCTGCACCACTGCCAATGATAATGATGCACCAGTGGTCGTGCGACGATGATCTGGCTCGGTTATATATCTGCGCCATGCACTGCTTCGGTAGTACGGTTCAACAGTTGCGAGCTTTTATGTTTATTTTTTACTTCCTCATGCCAGCCGGTAGTATCATATACGAGTGTATTGTTTGAACAGAACGTGCAACCACCTATACTTGAAAGTTGCAGACTCTCTGTAACGTCGAATTATTTTAAAGCGTCCGAAATCGTCATGTGCTGTATTATATGTTCAATCATTGAAAATTTGATCCCTATAAATGTAGTACAAAAGTCGAGCGTAGAGTCGTCTGATAGGTGCGAAAAGATAAAATTGATAATTTTTTTAACTTTTTAGTCATTCGCGTGGGATTTTTGCGGGCATAATATTTTAGTGAACTCGGTTTCCAATTCGTCCTGAAACGCTCGTCGACATCTTCTCCGATGAATGAGCTCGCTTTTATGAAAACCAAATTGAAAATCCACTTGCCGAATACTTTGTAATTGTGCCGATACATCAAGTCTCATACAAATATTTACAGTGGCGCGGCATTTGCGTAAACAGGCTCACACATGCAGACACACACACGCGCACACACTTGAGATGTTGTCAAATTTGGTGTGTATTTATATGTAGCAGGTACAACGTGTTACATACGTGTAGGGTAGCGGCGATGCGTCGATGGTTGTGCGCGCGAACGACAGTGCAGGCGATAAATTGTCCAACAGTAGCACACACGAGTTCGACTCCTTTACTGCGAATAGCAACTTTACAAAACTCCATTACAAATCCAATCGTTTCTTTGTTTCGCAAACGTACATACACGTATGTATGAGTACGTGTGTGCGAGCTAAAAGTACTCGGGATTTTTTTCTTCTTCTCAGGTAGATATAGCTGGCAGCGACTAGCGCGTAGAGCACGTCGGTTAGGAAGGATAAAAAGTAGTTTTGAAAACAAAATCGACGATACGTATTCTTGGTGGGAGAAGCTATATCCATTTGAACCAACTTGTATCGTAGAGCTTAGGCTCAAATCCTTCAACCTTTGACTTTTCAAGTTTTCCCGAGATCGAAGCTCGCCTCGGAGCATTCAAACAGTGAGAAAGATTATCACGGAATTAGTCGTCATCGTTAGAGAATAATGTTCGTGTCTTGGAACTAATTTTCGATTATCGGCTACCATGCGTGGCACCGTGTACATGGTAAACTATTATCATAAGCATCGATCGAGTTCCTAAACCTTGCAAAATACACATACGAGAGCGCAAACTGTCTCCGGTGAGCGATGCTAAATCACCGGTGCATTTTCGGTAGAGCTAGAGCGGGTACTACGTATAGGTTCACGCGGGCAGATGCAGCAGGCGCAGCAGAAGCAACGTATAGTATGGCAGCGACGAAGGGAGGGAAAGCGTCAGCGGCGCGCATAAATATTGAATCGTGAAAGAGCAAAGAGAGACAAAGAGAGCAAAGAGCATATGCAGCAGCAGACGCGCACAAGAGTTAAGAGAGCGTAGCTGCACGCAGACGCGAAAACGAGTAGCGAGCCGTAGTATACGTAGCCAGCCAAAGACGGAAAAGAGTCTTTCTCTCTCTCTGAGTGGCTATCCGTGTAGCATGCACGAATAAATCCAGCGTTAGCTACACGTAACTGTCTATGTATGTAGTTAGGCAAACACAGCATCGATCTTGGAGCTTGCACATACGGCAAGGTCAGCGCACTCGTGTAGACTCTTTCTCTTTGCTGCTGCTGCTCTCTGTGCGTCTATAGTGACGCTCGTATATGTATGTATGCTAGTATGTACGTTGCTACATTCGAAAAAAATCTCTCGGTGTAAAGTACGAGATACTGCGAATATAACTGCTACTACTGAGCTACTACTACCAGTTACTACCAGCTATAGTACGGCCGCTGCTGCTACTGCCGTAGCACGAGATACGAAATATGTGTATCCACGTACCTACACAACGTACATATGAAAAAAAGAAAGAAAAGAAAAAATCAGAGCGAGCGAGATGGTCGTGCTCGCTGCTGCTGCTGATGGCTGTCACATAGGGAAAGAGAGAAAGAGAGAGAAAGAGAGGATGAAGAAAGAGAGAGAAAGAAATGAAGAAAAAAGGGACAGTGGATGAACGTACATACGTCTATGGTAAAATTAAAAAAAGGGATGAAACTAATGGAGGGGTCTATGTAATAAAGCAACTCCTCTCGCATCACAAGAATTATATACGCATGCACGCATACAAATGAACGTTGAAAAAAAAAATTGCTGCTAACACAGAGAGACTGAAAAAAAAATAGAGAGACTTTTACTGCATTGCAAAGATAATGTACGAACAACACCGGTCATTTGAAATACGTCGGAAATTTTGCTGCAAACATCCCATGTCTTTCTCGTTGGTATACTATTCAACGAGAAAATGACTTTAGCCACGGCGATGATGTAACGCCCGTAAAGCGTCACGGGGATAAAAGCTCCACGCTCGTTTCAAAAAGTATGTCGACTTTGAGCTCTTATATCCTAAAAACGAGAATGACACATTATTTGGTTGCAGGGAAAATGTAAAAAAATCTGGAGTTATAAAAGATTATATGAAAAAAAAGTATTCAAAATTTTTTGATAATAGAGGTGGAAAAATTTTAGAATAAAATTGTGGATTCGACGAACTAATAAAAGTATTAGCTCGTCGAGCTGAGAGGAAATATTTTTTGCACGATATTACGGCAAAACCTTATTATCTCGGGAGCATGCGAGTTTCACGTAATTAAAGGGTGAAGAAAAAAGTATGCGCAAACGTAAGTCGTAGAAAAGTACACATGGCGCGAGAGAGAGAGAGAGAGAGAGAGAGAGAGAGAGAGAGAGTGAGAGAAGCTGACGTAATATAAGCTCGAAGTAAAAATCCATGCGAACTCATTTGAAATCGACGCGTTCGGCGAAAGACTCAAAGCCTCTCATTATAAAAGCCGTAGCTTGCCGGTGCCTGGCTGGCGCGTGTGGGTTATATTTGCCTTAGGAACTTTTCTTCGCCACCCATGGCAGAAAGAGAGAGAGAGAGAGAGAGAAAGAGAGAAGAAAATGAAAAAAGTCCAGAGTATCCCAGGGATTTCAAACTCAGCGCTACGAGCGCAGCTTCTGCTTATGACGAAGCACCCTGCTAGCTCGACTGCTGCTCTATGCTCTCTACACACTGCACGTGCTCAAGCTTTGATGTTAAATAAGAAGCCTAAGGCTTTGCTGCGCATATAGGTATATATATTTTGCTCCAGCCGTGGCTGTGCGTGTATGCGTGTGTGTGAGCCGTGATCCAGAAGCTGAGTATTTTCGATAAGCCGGGTAATTTTTTCCAAATCAAATTCTCACTCTGAGCTTATTGAGAGCGCAGCTTCTATACGCTAGTTTCTACTTTGAGTAATCGGATGCATTCAACCGAATATGTAGGTGAAACGTGAAATTCAGGCATCGCATCGGGCATATTTTGTTTTTTGACGGAGGGCTGACTGATGCATAATACACGCGATAGAAACTGCCGAGGCAAAGTAGTGGTATACTACTTTCGCAACTCCATATACATCATGGCTAGGTTTGCATGAGTGCAGGGCGAGGAAATGAAAGAGAGAGAGAGAGAGAATTCGAGCATTATCTAGTTTGGTGCAGAGGGAAAACTTTTGAGTGGATTATGCGGTTGAGTTTGTCTTGAAGCATCATCGCTTTTCTATTCTTTGGGCAAGTACAGCTTTGCTAGTGTATCCAGAAAGTGCTGATATTTTATAATCGCGCAATAAAATCATAGATTTTAAAATTTTGTCCGTCGCGCAGGGAAGTAAACAATTGCGAAAAAAATCAGCGTTTAATTCGCAATGAATCTTCCACATAATATAACCCTTTCGCAGAAAGAATTATTTCAAAATTATTCCGTACGTATTCAGCTTTAGCCGAGCTTTATTCTTCTTCTTCTTCTTCTACTTCGTCTTCTCATGAATAATTGCATCATAATTATACTAAGTACCCAGATCTTGTGGTTGAGAATTTAAAAGCTTAGTATAACTTTCGTATTCTCTTACTCGCCTCTTTCCCTTTTTCTTGCGCGAGATGTGCGGTGACGATGTGCGAGCCGCTTATACAGGTATACAAGGCGCGCTAAGCGGCAAACTATTTTTGAAACACTAGAAAATAATGCATTAAACACGCGGCTTTTCTCCTTCTGCATTTGTCCCGGAGCTCATCTGCATGGCGTTTCAAATTCTCGCGCAAAGTAGCCAGGATTTTCATATAAATGATCCACGAGAGAGAATGATAAATGTCGCTCGTGCGCAGATAAATCAATAGCTATATCTCAAAATAATAATCTATAGGTACTGGAAAAATCGCAATCGCACAAACAATGTCGAACGCCCAAGCGCAGAAGGCCATTAATCTTTGAGGCCATAGCCAACGGATCCAAACAAAAAGTGTTCATTATCTGTGCAGTGTATATGTGATAAAAAGAGATTCGGGCCGACATGAAAACAAGAAATTAGCTCGATTAAGATTTTCAACTTGGCTTTTCTTGCTTTAATTCAAATTTAGGATAGTAAAAAGAACTTTATTGCATAACTGTAATTTAATGATATTTTAGCTTACTTTACAAATTTATGGTGAATTCAGACATTAATAATTTACACTAAATTGTAGATAATCTTACATAAAATTTTTGTTGAAAATTAATGTATAAGTGATACTAGTTATTTATTTTTTGCGTTGACTGTATAAAATACCACTAGATGGCGAGTACCTTTATCTGTAAATCTGCTAGTGGTAAAGTCAAAATAATTGTATAAGAAATTCATGGTTTTTAATAAAATTATTAACAACGCACTTATCTCGCCTGCTATATTTGATTAATTTAATCCAACATTTTTCATAATATTAATTTTAATGTAAATATTTTTAACGGTATCCGTTAAAATTGACTACAACATTATAATTTTTGTGCTCGTCAATGTTTGACTGCTTCAATCCAATTGGAATGTGGGAAAAATCTTGATTTGCGTTGGTAAAAAGAAATTCGTTTTTTTTCCTCCTACACACACAGATTCGAATTGACAGCAAATCATGTACCAACAAAATCACTTCTTTTATATTCTTCATGTATTTTGTACTTTTCTGAGTTGGTTAATTTCAGGCAAAAATGTAATATGAAAAAGAAACGAGAGAAAAAAAATCAAACATTACAGGGCTTTCGCGATCGCATCGATAGCACACCCACGACAAGTATCTAAAAAATTCACATGGCCCATAGGACTACAGCTCGGCGCGCTATATACAGTCATGACGTTTGTGTTGTTGGAGTACGACAAAGCTGTGCAACCACTGCAGTGCGGCGGGCTGAAATGCTCCGATGGTGCTTTGCTGCATTGTCGTCGCGTGTGCAAGCTTTTAGCCGTAGTAGCCCTATTCATTATAGGGGCTATGCAATTCGTGCGCGGTTTCGTGCGTCATTCATCGATTGGTGGCTGCGAGCCTAGTAGTGTAGTCTTTGAACTTTTGCCACGTATAATGTATACACATACTTGCACGGACCCCCCCCGGCAGGCGCGCGATTGATTTACTTTTTTTTCTCTTCTTAAAAGACTCGACGATGCTTGCCTGTTCCACATTATAATATTACGTCGATTTTTCTCAGGGAAAAACTCGTTCATGCTCTCCTTATCAAGCGCAGAAATCTTACTTAAATATTTGCCAGCCTCGCTATTTTTTCGCGTTGTACCAACAGAGCATTATATATTTAGATTCTCCTCTATCCTTGTATGCATCTCTAACAAACTCCTTTTCATTCGGACGACTTGACATAATAACGATATTTCAAAAGGCTGCCGGCTGTGTTGGCCCTAATTTCTCGAGGCATGAGCCTGAATACCGTTTTCATTAAACCAGGCTACGGAGCTTTAAGTATTCGTGTCAGTGTTGACCCGAGAGCTACAGCAAAAAAATAAAGAAGTGACGAAAAAGAGGTTTAGCTCACACGCACGCTTTAAAAGCACCTGCCCTGGCATTTAAAGAGGCGCGAATTTTTTTCTTTGAGAAATTCGAACCACCGTTTAAAGACCTTTGAGATGGATTCGCTCGTACATACATGTTGAGTACGCGAGTGGAAGTATTCATATAATTTTACGACTACAATGACTAGATTCTTCATTCTATATTAACAATTAAATCTTAGTCAATAAACTAGATTTATTTATTAGCTATTTTAGTTGTTCTAAATTCCATATAATGGTCAGTATATATCTTGAAACCATTGCAAAGGCTATTTCAATTTTCTATCAGGTAAAATAGGGAAAAAATAAGGAAAGTTTGATTTTTAATTTATCCGTTTTTTTGTTACAACGTAAAAGTCACGAAATCAAGAAATTTTATACACTAAAATACATTTTTAAATGTGTAACATCTTTGTAAAATCGATACAACGGAATCTTAACGAAAAAGCTTTTTGACATAAAGTTCTCAACGATGCTTCTATTTTCAAAGAATCCCCCACGATGTAAATGTAAAAAATTCCTTGGAAGTAGAATACCTTTGATTTTAAGTGAAAATAAGTAGATAAAACATTAGCAGATTTTAAATATATTTATACTATTTTTTCAAAATATACTCAGTTGATTAGATAACCGATTAGAAAATTCATCATTTATATAAAGTTAAGTGTTACTGAAGGCAGGGTTAAAATTGATATTTTCAAACACTTTTCCGCCAAGTTTTCTACTGAATATTTTGTTAAAAAGCTATATGAAATTCAAAAGAAGTGGAATGTGTGACCAGCCAATTATCAGTTATAAAGAATTCAAAGCTTACTTAAAATCTATAGCCGAAAATCTCATTGCAATTGGCAGAATAGCTGGATAGATGGATTATATAGTCTATATAACTAATAATGCAAAGTAGAACCGACGACTTTTTCCATGCGGTACGATAGGAATGCCTCGCGACGATCCGAAAAGTTTTTAACGAGAGAAAGAGAGTTTCGCTTCGATTTCGCGTCAGGGCATGCCTCGTTTGCCATAGGAAAAAATTTTCTTTGCGTACTCAATGATTTTGAGAGATTTTCCAGTTGGTCGCACATCGAGTCCTATATGTCTGTCTCACTTTCTCTCTCTCTCTCTTTCCCTTCCACTTTTTATTTTTCTTCCTCCTCTTCTTCTCTTTCTTCTTTTCGGTATGAATGTACGCGGGGTCGTCTGGTTGTCGTCATCTGTCGAGCCAGACAGTTAAGAGCTTCAGTCAATATTCACGAGGACTTGGGGAAAGTTCATGAGTTGGAAGTTGGCTAGATAATTTTTGTTTTATTTCGGTACACATCTTACCTTTTTCCGACAGTCTTCTGACGGCTCGATATTTCTTTCCAATGCCAAATTAACGAGCGTTTGTCAGTGTAACTCCTTGGGGGAGTATTTTTACTAACATATCTATCGTGGAAATATATTTTATGCAATAGTATGACGAAAAATGCCTTTTTTCGCACATTTTTTAGTGCCCAAAAAGCGTTTTTGGACACTGGTGTGCGGTAAAATGCCTCGTTTAAATAAGCACGGCTCGGCGTGCGGGAAATAAAAACTTCCCGCAACTCGTGATAAAAAATATTATACGTCACTCGTGCGCGTGGTGCATCTCGCACGAGTGACGTAATGTACTATTCGCATACTATTGCATAAAATTTTGTATGCAACACGTGCCCAGCTTTTTGGGGACTTGTTGCATAAATAACTATTATACCAATGTTTTTCATGGAAAGACCTTATCACTCTCACGGTCAAGTTGAGTCTAATTAAGCGAGCTGCGGTTAGAGGTAAAATAGAAACACTCGTATTTCATCGGTATCGAACGATCCACGAGGTCGTATATACGTTCCGAGCATACGTCTTCTCAATACAATTAAGCTGAAACAAGCTCGTGCTAAAACGTTGTACATTGGTGCAAAAATAGTATCGTCTATAAGCTCGCACGCAGTATAAAGCGCCGCACGACGCTGAGTAGCAGCGCACAGAGCAATGTGCGCGCAACGAGCAGAGTATAGATATGCAGCAGGGCCGCTCGAGGGAGAGCGAGCGAGAGAGAAAGAGGCGAACGAACGCGAGAAATACTATAGCAATTGAAATTCGCCTTAGTACTTTGCAGTTTCTCTCTCTCTCTCTCTTTCTCACTACTCCCTCTACTACCCAGGTCTTTCTCACTCGGTAGTGAGAGAGAAATGAGCTTTGGTTAGTGGCCCGAGCGCGAACGCGATTCATGATCCCTCTCGGGACTGTAAATGTAGTGTATACGTGCGCAATGCATATACATGGTGTGGGTGTGTTCGTATGTAGACTGTGCTATACGCGCCTGTATATAAGAGAACTTGCGAGGGAGTGAGAGAGCTGGACTGCATGCACAGGGTGGCAAGCTCTATACTATGCAGCTAGGCCGAGCCGAGTAGAGCTTCGTCGCGCAGAGCAGCTCTCTGTACTCCAGTTATTGATGGTCGTTGGACCACGGGATCATTTATATCTTCCGCACGTACAGCTTCTCGAAACGCGAACACATACACACAGAGAAATAGCTAGTGTAACAACGCAGCAACAACACATACGTGTGCGACTCAACCTATCATGAATTTCCCCGCGCTCGACTGACATACACATGCAACACCCCCCCGCATAACGGCCGCATACATCAGCTGATGGACTTCTGGGCGACGAGCTCTACTGTCGTTTGTGTGTATCGTCGATGTTTTCGCGTCGATGCATTAGCCTCGTATAGAGCATGCAGAGGAGCTGTTGCTTGCGCGGCTTGCGATGTCGCATGTTACGAGCGATTTTCTATATGTAGTTGCGCCGTGGTAACTGCGTCGCTTTACTTCCTTGTTATCGAGAAGAAACTTATGCGTACCGATTTTTCCTTCACTCACGAGCAAGCAACAATTTGTGTATAACCCATTATGTATTGGATAATATTTATTTATCGTAGAAACAATCCTCTTACAATTCGGTCTGTAAGCCTGTTTTTATCGAATGAATTTTGTTCTTGTGTAAAGGTACAGTGCTGGTATATTTTTTTAAATAATGAATATAATAAATTTATGAAATGCAATCAGACCTATGCTTTTAAAGCGAAAATGAACCAAAAATATTGAATTTCGTACTAAAATTCAAACATTTAATTTTTAATTGAAAAGTAATGTTTTAATACTGATTTAACATTTGCATAACTGATCAAGAAAAGCAATCAAAATTCAATCATAATCAGAGAAAGCTTTCACTGTTAAATGGCGAGTAAGTAAAGCATATCTTCATATCTGAAAAAGCACACTGGTGACAATAATAATTACACAAGTAAAACACGGGTTTGAAAAAATATTGTAAAAATATTTGACTATCATCAAATGAATTTTAATGTTAGTATTTTTTACAGTGATATTATCTGAATCGTAAAAATATCTGATAGATTTTAGGTATTGATATTGCATTATGGAAAATTTAATCAAAAGTGAGATGACGATGAAGAAGCAGAGTGTGATGTTTCATTGTTGTAATTTTATTCCACTACATCGTCTGTGATTTATGTTTTCAGAAAATGCAGTACAAACAGTAAATGCCAATCATCTAGATTTACGAAGGCTGTATTTGCTCTGTATCAGGCTTATCGATCGTTGAACGCTTATACTTGCCGAAATAAACGTCCATGCGCGGTCATTTCGTTTGAAATTTATTGTTTTTTTTACGAAGTGTGAATTATTTATCGGTAAATAATTATTTACATTTTTGTCCTCGCGAATGAAAAATAAATATTGATCTAGGCAAAAAAATGTACTTTTGAATGCCTTGCAAACAATTGTAAATTCACAATACAGCTGAACAAGCATGCGTTATAATGTTAACAAAAAATTTAAAAAAAAGCTTGAACCCACTGTATACTTAAATACGTAATACAGTACTGGCATTAGACATTAACTTAAAGAGCCGCCATAAGTACGAAACAACGAGCACTTGGCTATCGCAAGGATGTAAATAATAGTTTGACCATTACTATCACCTGACGCCTAACTAGTCTAGTTCAAGTCATAGGTCATGTTTCCCATCCAATAGCTGCCAAGTCGTGTTGCCGACGTCACAGTTTCTAGAAATTGGCAAAATACATCTAGACAAACGTATAACTCACGTTATATTAAATTTGCTGCGCAAGAATAGAGAGTGAAAAGACTCGCCTGCAGCCGTACCGCCTCACATTTACAGGCTGTAAAACGGGTTGCATGCTTACAGGATGCTCGAGAGCTCGACGCACGCTGGCGGCAGCAGCGCGCTCGCTATGGATTACAATTCACTGCGTAGGGCGCACGGCAGTGATTGGCGATGTGCACAGCAGTTCCTTCCATTGTATACTATCGCTAGGCCGGGAGCACAAGACTTTGGCGTATTTTGAAAGCATTCAGTGTGTCATTGATGAAAAGATGTGTGGGTGAACGCACATACACACATACATGCGTACATTGTATATCGGCTCTTAATGAAATTCTATCGATTAATACCCGCACGTCGTTATTGCGAGCCCGTTATTATGTTCCAAACCCAAGCGACGTATATAGAAAATTTTTGTCAAATGGTATTTTAAATATTTCATTCTTCGCCTTTTTTTCGAAGATTTTAGAAACACTGCAATAAACATCCATTTATTATTAACCAGGCTAATGGGTGTACCGCTTCTTTGAAGATCATTTTTTATTCAAGCATTGCGAAACGCTGAAATGGAAGAGACATTTTTACCCTCTGGAAAATCATGAAGCAATGGCGTAGACTAGCTACATATTTATATAATATTGAACGAGCCGCTGTGAAGTAAAAAAAAAAGGTTGAAAAAAATGAGATAATATAACAAATGCATCCTCGTGCTCTTCTCGCAGGTATGAGAAAAAATCTCCTGGTCGTAATGATGCACTCAACACACAGCGCCACACACGCGCGCGCGCGCGTACTCATCCTTGTTGTGCCCATAATGCAATACAGTATAAATGTATAAAATATATCCGCATCTATTTTCTCGTTCGCCGAAGTACGAACACTGGTTTATGGCGATGAAAATTGTACGAGTTTATGGCTGGTTTCCTTGGTAATTTCCCCACGCGCTAACGTCGTTTGAAATTAAATTTAAAATATTTCGTGGTTGTTGAGTCTTGCATACGTCGCTACTGGCAACAAAGATTAGATATGAAGATTATAACATTACAAGCGACAAAATGAATGTTCCGAACGAAAATCGGATTGCGTGAACCACAAATTTTTCAAACGAGTCATAATTTTTAACGATTTGCAAAATCACGCGAAGCTCCATCGTCGGCTACTCTTATTTATTATTCGTTTTCGTCCTTGTTGCACCGCCATATGTCGTCGTCGTCGTCGAAGCTTTTTTCCTCTTGTAACTGGAAAGTCCTGCGCATGAAACACATTCGCTATGCAGCATGCATGATGAAAAAATATATAAATGAAAAACGTGCTGCAACACCAGTGGGTAAAAATCGACGAGAAAGATACAGTAGAAGCGTATAGTGGGCAGAAACCAGCGGATAAGCCCTACAGCAACGTTGAAAAATAAATAAAACGACGAAGAAAAATTACGATAAGCGAGAGACCCACTGCGTGCGTAGCCCTGCTGATTTTACGTGTTAGCTTTCGAGAGCTTTCGCTCCACCATCTCTCTCGTACGTTATTGTGTTATACAAGCCAGCAGCTGTAGAGGGCACAGAGAAAGTATATGAGCTTCTGTTGGGTACTAGTTGATTTTCAACCAGATTGCTGTTGGACACATTTTTCGAATGGAAACTTTCATTTAAACACGAATGAATTTTGGATATTTTTTGATAAAAATTGCTGAAATCTACTCCAGTCATGTTTTACTTTTTTTTATTCTTTCAACATAATTTCTGTATGGAACAAATAAAATAAATTCTATAGCTAAAAGTGTACATTGGTCGAGTATTTTTTTGAAAAAATCAAGAATTAGGATGTAAAGTAATTCATATAATTTTATTTTTATAAATATAACGTTACTTTATTTAAAAATTTTTATGCTAATTATTTCAAAAATGTTTTTAACAGTAAAGAATACATTTTTTAATTAAATTTTCAGTGCGTGCAAATGGCCCACGCGTTGAGGCGCATCTCATACGCGACCTGTGAGCCACGTAACGGCCAGTTCAGTTTTTTGGCACGGGAACCAAGAGCGCATTTCAGCATCCAATACTGCCACTCCTTCATTACTGAATCTCCAGAGCAGGTGAGCTAACTAGACCAATTCAAGTCCTATCCATACATACGTTACATACGTATACATTCAAAGCAGCAGCAGCTGTTGCTGCTGTATTTCGCCATCATTCGTCTTTTCGTTTAGTATTTTTTGCTTCCACAAGCAGGGACCTGTCTCTGCGCAAGTTCGTGACTTGCATTCGAGAGAAAGAGCACGGGCTATCGATATAAACGTATGTATATGGAATTTTCTGCCGGTATTCGAGTGAATTGAGTGTGCGTGTGCACTACCCGCGTGAAATATTTTAACAAGATTTTTTTTTAAGTAATTGGTTTTTGAAAGTAAGTTCGCTCGCAAGCTTTTGGACACAATAGTTTGATTACGTAGTGAAAACTATTTTCTTGTTCATTTTACTCTCCGGCTTTCCATAAAGCCTTTAACATATTTACAAAGGTGACAATAGGTTATATGTAAAAAGAGCCGAGAGTTATTAACGCTCCTGAAAATTTAATAGGATCCGTATAAGGGTTTGAAAAAGTTAAAAATGTTTGAAAGACTCTCCATGAAGCAGAGCATGTTCATTGAAGGATTTACAAGCTCGTAAATACGAGCTATTATACGCTTACTGTGAGTGGCTCGTACGTATGGTTCGTCTTATCAGTAAGTCATTTCATCACATCAAAATTCATTAGCATTACAAGGGCTAGCTTACGTGCGCCACGTTTGCTATCGTCGTCTCATCTCTCTGGCACTCTCTACGCGCAGAAAAGGTCATTCAACACTTGTATATATAGTAAGCGTGTGCAGTGTGTGTATGTGCGACTCATGCAAGTATGCAACGCGAAATCCTCCCGAGTCTTATCGCGATAAAATACATTTGAATGCTATCGCGATCCAAGGCGTCAGCCGCAGAAGCTTAACATATCTTGGACTCTCGCATGCACACGGGGCGCATTGTACCATATTCCTTTGTTACGCAGGTGACACACAGCCGACATAACAACCTGTAGTCACGAATCCCACCACATCTCTAGCTCGCTATTATACAGTAATATTACTGTATATCTATCAACCGTTGTGTTATGTGCCCTCTATCAGCTCGCTTTAACTCGCGCAGCCTGATGCGTCGTTACTCCCGCGCGTGCTGTGCACCACCCCATTGACAATATTATTCACGAGATGTGCCTTCTGGACTTGGGATATTGTAATTCTAGTCGTATCAATCACTGATATGATAAATTACTGCGAACCATGGGTCGCAATGCGCGTACGATATAATTTACACATTAAGCGCATTGCGATAGAAGAAATTGAAAATTTTATTTTGATGGCTCGTTCTGAAATTCGGATAAAATTTCGTATCATTTACGTAATCTGCAATCTATCTCGAAAACGTTCATCTCTCACGAAACAGAAAAAAAAACTGGGCATTTCGAGTCGTGTTATTATGCAAATGCATTATTCGAACCTTTTGTCTTGGTTTATGGATGAAAAAAAAGTATATATGCGGGGGTTGCATATAATATTTAATATAAGAGCTCTGAAAACCGCGTATAAATTTTACCCGCGCAACGACGCAGTCCAACGATGTCCAGTTTACGTAATCTCTCAGTGGATATCGCGTACCTATAAATCAAGCCCCTTTTAGCATGCCACGCACACATCTGCTTTGCATACACGTATACACACACACACGCGTACAGCGTGCAATGCACACAGGAGCTATTATAGACTTTTGTAGCGAGACGCACGCTAGGAGCTTGCAAGTTTAGCAAAAAAAAATTCATATTTTCTGCGCAGAGCTCTCCGAGAATTAAAAAGAAAATTAATTTTAATAAGCCACCCGCGCGCAGACGTGCCTGCCGTGTGCCTCCGACCCTGCTGCCAGTCAGTCATTCTTTCAGCTCTTTTCTCGCAGAAAATAAAAAGGAACGGGTATTATCCATGTTATCCAAGTCGGCACATCTTAATTAAGCCACGCGTCAAACGTACGCATATAGAATTATTACAAGTAATGAAGGAAATAAAGAGAGACAGCGAGAAGCCTATAGCCGAGGCCTGTGTGTGCCTGGCAGCAGCTCATTGTAGTAATTAAGCTTCATTCGTATTTATTAATACGTGTGTACCTGCGAATTCTACTGCTTTACGATCCTTTTGCTGCGAGTATGTATGTGCAGCTTTAATTCGACTAAAGTAATGTTGAACGCGTGTCCACGGGAGAACGCCTGTTGTACGAGTACGCGCGCGAGGCTTGCACAAGGCAGGGCGGAAGCTGCTCGCGAAACTATCGCGATAATTCAAGCTGGGATGTGCTTTGCTTTGCTCGCGCGTTCCATAGGGAAAAACAGGAAGAGAAAGAGAGAGAGAGAGAAAGAAGGAGAAGGAGAAAGGGCTACTTGTTACTACTTGCTGTTAGTGCCTTGTTGTGGGAGGTCTTATTATGTTTACCCAAAGAAGAGCAGTAGTCTCAGTACAGTGCACAGGCTGTATCAAACATCTTTTATATAAGGTACGGACGGCCTGCTGTTTATTTGTTCAAGAGAGCCGGCAAGAAAGAGATGTAAATGGAAAAACGAGAGAGAGGGATGGAGAAAAAATAAAGCGAAGTTCAAGTTTAAGCTAGCTTTTTATAAAAAGTAAGCATCGCGCAATGCAAGTTATATACGGGAAAATTGAGCTTGATCTCTGGACGAGACTATCTGCGCCGGACGTTGTTAAGTTGAATTTCGCATCTCGACTTTGTTTGCGCGCTGTCTGACATTTTTATTTGTTACCATAATTTAATAAATACGGACGTGACCCAAGACGATATTTCGGCTACTCGACACCCTTGCGCTAAACATATGCAGCAGCGGCGTATAATATCGTTGCGCGAAAGTCAAGTGGCACTTTATTCTCTCTGCTCCTCTTATATAATATAACACACACACACACACACACACACACACACACACACGTACACATTTTACATACATGCTCACATGCGAAGAACAGGGTGGATTTGTGTTGTAGGGGCAGGCAACACGCCCTCGCATGGCAGCATGCATGTAGCGCGCGCGGGCTCACACGCGGACGTAAGTAGTAGGCACGAATATGAGATGTGCTGCAGCAGCAGCAACTCTGACCCTGTTTCTATTTGGCCGAGCTGTTATTCTTCTTGTTTCTACTTAGAGTTCGGGCGCACCTCCATGCTCAAATTGCAGATATATAGCCAGTAATATTGTACACATATATACCATCTACGTAATGTATACAGAGGCGCCTCGCCGGATGGGCACGTGACCGGGCGTGTGTAATTCGGAAACGTGTCGCGTGCGAGCTCTCGACTTTCTCGCAAGTTTCGACTAGGTCCGCGTCGTTTCGTAACTTCATACAACACAACGCATCTAGCCCTCGAAGATACAGCCGCACGCCGAATGAAACCTCGGAAGCTGCTGCTTAGCTGCGCTGCAGTCCAGAGACGCGTCTGCGAATATTTTGGGCTTTCGTTGCCGAGTTTGTTTTCGCAGCCCCGAGCGCGCGAGCGTTTAATTTTGCGGTGGTTCTTCGCGTCTATACTCGGCTGTGTGGGAATAAATGCCTCGCTGCAACTTTCTCTATAGCTTCGTCGAATTCTCCAGCAACTTGAAATCTTATTCGCGAAATATAAAAAAAAAAGAACAGAACCAGCCTATTATTTGCACACGATGTGTGGCATCGTTGGCAAGCACAAAATACCGCGCTCACAAATCACCGAGAAAAACGTGTCACTAGCCAGACACAGGTCGACACAGAGCGCGCGCAACGCGAGTAGCCATAGTTATAGTCGCAACCGAGTCCGCACGGCCGAAATTTACAATTTCTATGCATTCCCGGACGGAGTGTATGTTTAGTGATCGCTACATCGGGAGAACCCGAGAGATCCCCTGTCGACGCCGGTCTGTGTCATCAATCCAAATTCGACTCGCGCATCAACGACAGTCTCGTTCCTGCAGTGTACGGTATAATTTAAATCCGGGGCCTCGTGTATATGCGCGTCGCAGTCATATTCGGATGCGAATGTACTATCTGTAACTGTTGCTGGTATAAAACCAAAACGCGTGCCTAGATATGTATGTAAGAAGCTTTTCGGCTGAAGCTCGATCAGACACCTGCTGATACGCGAAACGTATTTGAGCGGGCTTATCGTTTAATTTTAACCTGGTGTGAAGAAACGAATCGATATCAAGCGCTCCGCACGACTCGCAGCCGATCGGTATAGGCGTCGAAACCAATCGAATGATGGATAATAAAACATTCTAGATTCGATTCTTGAAGCGAGCCAAATCCATCTTTATCGGCGCTTACGCGCGCACGAACGATTTTGTTTACTCGCCAAATTAATGGTTATGTACTGCGCACCGCTCACGCTCGTTCGCCCATCTTCTGATATAAACATTGACTTTTCATTCCAGCCGCTTCTCTCTCTCTCTCTCTCTCTCTCTCTCTCTCTCTCTCTCTCTCTCTCTCTCTATCATCTTCGCTCTTCGCTCCTTCGCTTGCTCCTATATACTATACAGAGGCGCACTCGTATAATACGCGAGCGAGCGATGAGCACTTTTTCCTCGCTCCCTTTTCTTTTTTTCGAGCCAACTCCTTCATGCATAATGCAAAACTTGTATCCTTATTTTCCTAGCATGAGCCGCCACCACCACCTCGTGCTGTATACATTTATACTATACAATGCATACCTATATGTATATACGTACACATAGGCGTGAAAAATGAGCCCGCTTTTTTCGGAAGGCGCGAACGAGATTTAGTCGTCGTTGTTGCCGTCGACGACAAAGCAGAAATTGCCCCCCACGCTAGAGCCAGCGTCGTATAGTGCCGGAGAGAAATTCATTTGTTTTAAAAATTCTGCCGTTAGAGAAAAGAGACCGCGCGCAGCGCCGTCAACGTCGTCGCTTCTGCCCTTGGCTGAATTAATTTTGTTTCGCTGTGCAAAGTGTTTGTGTACTTTGTTATACATACCTGCACGTATAAGTAGCAGGGCGAGCTTGTAAAGTGTTATATTGGTTAAGTTTCTGTGTGCTTTGTCGCTCACCTTGCATGGCAAAGTCACTTTGGCATGTTAACGCACGGATCATTTGTATATTTTAAAAATTGCCTTGAAAAAATGTTTCTTTTATCATTTTTCTTATCAGTATCTTTTTCTTTTTGAATCAAAGGAAATTCATAAATTTTACCGCAGATCTTTAATTTTTTTTTATATTGGTATTCATTGAGCTCGTGCTAGAAAATCGTATAATCTCGAAAGAATGTATAAAAATTGAGTTTGCATCGATGAAACATTTTATTACTTATTCATGATTCACAAAAATTGGTTCTAGTTCCAGTCAAAACTTTTCTTATTAACAACTTGTTGCCTAGAGTTAAAATTGAAATGACGAGATTCCGTGAAATTTCGATTGAGTAGAGTATATACAACATCATTGAATAAATTGAACTACCCTAATGTGATTCGTCCACAGGGAGCTGTTTCAAGTTGCTCGAGGTACTTTGAAGAGCTTTTCAATATGCAAAGTGAAAAAAAAAGCAAACACTGTATCCATCAAAAGTCTTTTTTTCATCTAATGGTTATATATACTGAGCATGTACGTTTCCGAGAGTTGTACAAAAAGTTCTTGTTTTAAACTTATAAAAAATCTTCATTTTTCTTTTCGTTATGTACAAGCTCGCAGCCAACTGGGATGAGTCTAAAACTATTTTGCGTCCATGGAAAGCGTGCGAAGCTCGCAAATAAAAACTTTTTGTAACCCTTTTAAAAACTTTTGTTTAATAATTAGTCGAAACTTTCCAACACCGGGCCGATGTTATCTTGTTTCCTATTGCCATCAACTGTTATTTTCCAGCATTTCTTTTTGCATTCGGAACCAACTTTTTCTTTTCCGTAAACAATATTCTAAATTTTTACACCGTTATCAACTTTGGCTAACTCGTTTAAATGAAATACTTACGTGCGGTGCTTTCAGTGCCTATTTTGTATGTGAACTCCTCGCCGTTACTTAATTTCGCGGCAAATTTACAGTTTCCCGAACTATTTGCTCGCTAGCTCGCGCAAGTCACTCGAAAACTGGATCACACAAAAAAGATAAACAGATACATCGGGTTAAATAAATAACGTTCGCAGCTACCTCGACCGCCACGCCAAGTACTTGCACTTGCGTACGTACCGCATGCCCGATGCCTTTCTCTCTGTCTCTCTTCGCTTCCATCTCTCATGCCGAGCACGGTACAAAAGTTAGTACGCCTCAGCGTACAACTAATTATCATCGCGGGTCAAAAAGGATTATAGCAACTTTTCTGCACAATCTACCGCTGTTACGAATACTTTTTCAATTAATGTATGCCAGCTCGGTCCAACACCCCCTTCATACCCTCTTTTTAACTCTTACTAAGGATTTGGCTAAAGCTAGCGCGCATCCCTGTGGCTGCAACTTTTAAACGAGACGATATCTTAAGCAACGAGTTTCATTTTATTTCAATTAGAGCTTTTGTCTTCTTTCAAATTCCAGGATTTATGTGCGCGTATGGAGGCATATGAGTAAGGGCTATAAAATTAGTTATTTTAGCTCGTATCTGATCAAATCAGATTTTTTTAGTTTTTTCATTACATCAGCATTGAATAGAATCGAAATAAGTATTTAAATAACTTGGTAGCGTTATAGAGAACAAAAAAATCGATTGTGTTTATGTCTAAAATGTTTTAAGATCGAAGAATTCAACATGTAAACTTAGAATCAATAGTTTAATCTACTACAACAACAGAAAATAAAAAATTTGTTGTCATTTTTTAAACTTAATTATTTTTTTTTAATATTAATCAAAGATTTGTTTCGTTATAAAAAATTGTTAAAACTGTGCATTTGATGCATTGTTATACCGAAATACAGTTTTAATTTTAAGTTTAAAATATTTATTACATCTTTACGCATTTGGCGATTGGATGACATGGATATTTATGACAATTTTTCGCCAGTTGGGTATGACAGACTTCATCCAATTCGCAGGGTTGCAGTCTGCAAGGACAGAACCTAAAATCTGATAGAAAAATGCAGATTTTTAATATAAGAAGTATTCGTCACCCCAGCGCTAAAACTGCACTAACAAACTTGAGAGGAAAAATTTGCCTTGGTCCTATCCTTTTAACATAGGACTAAGGCGCGGTTCTCCACTCGAATTTATTTGTGCGGTTTTTCCGCTGGGTCGACGTATTGAAAATGAATATATTCATAGTACTTACCTCTTCTGCAAATACCTCGCCAGCAACACTTAGAGCAGCATTCTGCGTTTTTTAAACACTGAAAATATCAAATAATGGTATTTCATCATATAATCTAAAATTAAAAATAAAATACGTTTGAATAAATGTTTATTTGTGTTACCTCATAACTTCCGGTGCTGCACTGCAATATATCCGTTATATATTTTCTAACATTAAATGACTCTGCAGTACTTGCAACAGTAATAATCAGAAGTATGATAATTATGAATCTCATTTTGTCAAATATCTTCAAATGATAAATATTTTAGCGATCGTGTGTATTGATACCGAAGCAGTTTTAAAACAAGACAGAAAGCAAAAATTCAAACTGCTGCAATGATTAAAATAACACATTTTAAGATGAATAATAATCTTTAAGATTCTAAACTATTATGTAGTAATGAGCGTAGCTGTAATTGAATGATTAAAACAAATAGAGTATTTAAAATCAATGCAACTTACAAAATTTATGGGAATCGTTTTATAAAATATGATATTTAGTGAGAAGAGAATGTTTAAATAGACTCAATTACGAAATAATAGCTATTTAGATGTGTCCACAAACGATACTAAGAATGTGTGTAAGGGCATGTGAAAATAAACATTAGAGTCTGCACCGTATATCGATATGTTAGTCCGTTTCTCAATTTGAATATACAATTTATTATTGGTTTTCTTCGCGACGATCAAATTTGTTTCTCTGTATTCTTCAGCTACTGCTCTTGTGTTAGTTTGTGTCTTGTGTTGTTAATGTTTAGAATATTACTTAAAAATCTTTCACTAGTTTACACTTTGATATGATATTATCAAATGAATTTTTTAAGTCGATCTTTGAGATGACTCATTAAATGATTACAAATGAACACTTTAATTGCGAAAATTCACTTTGATTCCAAACAGAAATGTGTACTACCTGTCGGTAAATGGTCAGTTACTACTTACTCGTAGCGTTGCAATGACATTTTATTCAATCATCTTCAATATGCTTTAGCTATAAGTAGCTACAATCACTACTAATTACGCTCTAAACCAGTTCTCAGTCATGTCTTGTACCGAGGAAGCAAAATATTCAAATTTTAATTATTCAATGATAAATAGGCATTTCCTTGCATCCAGTAACACGTGTACAAATCTAATCGAAGTATAAAAAACATCGTATGCTCACAAACTGTAGGACCACATCCCGAAGAACCGGTTAATGTCTAATATGCGAGGTCATCGTTTTTATTTCTCGATAAAAGTTGATAAATAAAATTGTACGCACCGCTTGTATTAATAACCATGATAATCAACAAGGTTAAAAAGTCAGTGACAGATTTGTGCGGTATCGGAAATGAAAAAAAAACAAGAAATCGTCGAATTGTCGTCAGTGTTCATAGGTATAGTCATTCGAAAGTACCAAGAAAGGTTTATGTATATCTAAATCCTAACGTATAAAATACGTCGATTTTACAGCAGAGCTTCCACGCGTTCGAGCTTTCCAGTGCTATTTTTCGCGACATAGATCGGCTTTTAAAATGGATGCCCTCTCAGCACGTGGCAGACTTTATATTGTGTGCACAGAGTATAAAGACAGAAAAAAAGCGAGAAGGCAAGAATTGGCAAACTTTGACTTTTTTGTTTAAATATTACGTACGCTCAGTCGCACTATGAACCGCTTTATTTTTGTCACACTTGAGGGACTAACGACAAGTTCTTTTTTTCATCTTAATTTAGATTCAAAGTTTTTGCCATAAGAACTTTAAAAAGAGATTTTCGTTGAAGTTGGCTCTTGTACTACTCTATACTTTTTGCGATAGTGAGTGTCAGAAATAATGCATAATCAGAGCTCAAAACTTTAGTCAAATGTACTCCTTCCTCGTTTTTCTTACATATATTTTCTCTTGCGTAACAAATGAGCATTGTAGCATTTTTAAACTTTGATAAAGTTTGAAAAATGTTGGTGATAAAAGATAAAAATTAAAAAAACGTTCAGTTTTTTTAATCGAATGAATTTATGACTCTGTAATAGTATATTACGTGACAAGGGACGAAAGATGAACTTCCGTCCCTGCGAGGTTATGCACCCGAGGCGAAGCCGAGGGTGCAAGCTCGCAGAGACGGGCGTTTGACTTTTGTCCCGAGTCGCGTATACGATTTTTCTTTATCCCCGCTCGAAAGTACGTTTGCTTAACATAGTATTAAGGAATATTTAATTTTAAAAAATGTATCTATGAATTTACGGTTACATGGCAAAGCCCGCCGACATTTGCGGCCCGAGCGCAGCGAGGGCTGCTGGTCGACGGCGGGCTTTGCAACAAATATCAT
>CACVKI010137365.1:0-22590 GCA_902732785.1 Trichogramma evanescens | reverse complement strand
TTTTTCAGCGATTTTTGGATTTTTGAAAAAAATGGTGTTATCCAGAAATCCAAAAATCGTTCCAAAAATTCTGCAAAAAATCAGGCGTGTTCTTTAATTAATTCTAAACACTTTTTGTTCTATAACTTTTTCTCGTAAAGTTGGAGGTTATCGAGTTGAAAATTGTCGAAATCATTTTATGACATACAGGTCTTCGGGAGTCAAATTTATGATCGCCATATTGATTTTCATAATTATAGCTGTTTTACAATAAAGTATACATGCCATTGACCAAATCTATATGAGTGAGACGCACGAGCGAACCTTCTTTCCGTGTTGAAATTTGAATTAAACGAGATTTTTTTCTTGAAATTTCATAGTTTTTTTTACAAAAATGTTTACAACTTTTTATTAAATAAATTTTCGACAATTCTGACCCCGGATTCAAAAAGTACATTAAATTTTACGTAAGAAATGATATCTGAACAATTTTTAAAATAATTTTTAGTCGGTGTAATTCATCGCTATAAACGTCCAAAAATGGTCACTTCGGGCGTTAAAGGGTTAAATTCATCATTTATTTTACCTCGACAGACCAGCGGTGATCAGTGTGATAAACTTTTTCGGCAATCTGGGAGCCTTGGCGGGAAACATAATGTTCTCTTTTCTTTTGAGCGTCAATTGCTACGCTGCGTTTCTCACGTTCGGGTGTATAGCATTAGGTAAGACGCATCTAACTCACGAAATCGATTCAGAAAAATGATTCATCTTATATAACGATTTTTGTCTCTTTGCAGTCTGCATAAGCATGCCGCTGCTGCTCTGGAAGGGAATCAAGTCTGATAAAATTGACAAGTCCGACGTGGCGACGACTCAACCAGAAATTGAGCGCTACTGAGACAGAGTAACGCAACGAAACAATCGTTCCGCGAAGGAGAATTCATGATAATTCAACGATCATCAAAAACGAGCTTTTTTGTGTGTGTGTGTTTTTGTATATACGAGGAAAGCGCGTTTCGACATGCGGTGTTGAACCGCTGCTGCGAAGAGGTGCGAATTATCGTCTCTCTGTTTCGGCGAATAAAAGAAAAATACTCATTTTTATTTGTTTACTTCGATCGCGAAATTTTTAACTAATTGTAAATCACGTCTGAGAATCGCGGGGCAATGTGCACGAATTTTTTTTGTGTGTTATGCCGATATGTAAAAAACAATAAATAATCGATGTTGGTACAAGCGTACTTCGCACATCGAATTTTTGTGTGAAAAAAAAAATGAATTTGTACGAGTACTTATGATTTACTTCTTTAGCGTTAATTTTGTGTTAGATAAAAAAGCAACTTGTTTTATGCATAATTTTGTTATACTTTAATGTTCATTGTTCCGGAATGAGAATTTAAAAATGTGTTTTCTGAGTTTTTCACTTAACATTGGTAGATAACTTGAAAATGAAGGCACTCATTTCGCTTTAAAAAAAAATATGTAAAAATATTAATTA
Organism: Trichogramma evanescens; assembly: GCA_902732785.1. Lineage (NCBI taxonomy): Eukaryota > Metazoa > Arthropoda > Insecta > Hymenoptera > Trichogrammatidae > Trichogramma > Trichogramma evanescens. Next base: position 21,113 of record CACVKI010137365.1, on the reverse strand, counting down.
AAATTTTTTTAAAAATAAATCTTTCATCAATATTAGTTTTTGATATTGATTAATGTTATTCATTAATATAAATCTTTAATATTTATATTAGTTTACACAATAAAAGTACTTTTGATCCAAATCAATACAGCACATGAACTCCATCAAAGACTCGCCGCATAATTCTAACCAATCTTCATTATCAAGGTCTCACAATTTTTGTAAAAATGTGTTTTTCTAATTAAACCTAAGCTGATGAAACTGTACGCAAATACGAATGATGATGATGAATTATCCAAAAAATAAAAACAATAAAAACCATAATGTGTTTTTAATCGCTTATCAATCCCGATACATATCTATGCCGAAAAACATCGTAATTCAAAAAGATCGCCGCGGATTAAAATCAAAACAAATCCACAAATTCCCATAATCCGGCGTTGAACTATCAACAACACTATAATTATAATACGCAATAAATGACTCAAGACCACATCTCTGTCGATAGTTTACACCAATCAAAATATAAACTAGCAGACAAATATTGTCATAATCGTGTGGCCCGGTCGTCGTCACGTGCCGATACTTTCGCATGATTTACCCAAAAGCGATTCGCGATAAAAAAAAAAGTCGCGAGTCTATACGAGTCACGCACGTGCAATACGCGCTCGATGTTGGCTTGTTATTCGAAAAATCGGTTAAGATTCGCGCGACTCACGCATTAACGTGAATCACTGGGCGATATTTAATTTTCGATCGTCTGTTAAATATAGCCGACAATCGTTTTTATTATGTTAGCGTAAAGAATTAACAAAAAGAAAAGAAATTACGCAATTCTCTCTCTCTGTCTCTGTCCCTCTCGTCACGTGCGCCGAGTTATATATTTACTCGCATTGTTCGAAATCCGATGATTTGATTTCGTAATGCGAAAAAAAGGAGTCAAAGGAGTGACCGAAGTTTTTCCCGAAAAAACAACAACAAAACACATATTATGCATAGGCCTGTAAGCCAAAACGTAATCGTGCAGTTACATATACGCGCAGTGGCGTTACAATTAAATAATTCGCGTCGTTGCGATTTATCATAAACACAATGACGGCACACAGAGGTGCATACAAGCATAATCCATCTTTATTACGAAATTCGAACAAAGACTCGTATACGAAAAAAAAAAAAGGGAAAATAGGTGGGGAGCCGAACCGATAGTTTGTCACTTAGGCTTCACCGTGTCTGTCTGTACTGTATAGCACAAGCAGTGGTCACTCGTTCAACCAAGTGTATACAAGCAAGCGTAGCTCATAAATCATAGTAGAGCCGAGATTTTGGCAGCCGGTGGTGCATCATCGACGCTCCCGGATTCGGCCGAGATTTTGGCACGCGAGTGCAGACGCGCGCGGGGGGTAAAAAGTTACAATCTATACGAATCTGAGAATTTTTACCTGTCACGTTTGCGTAATTTTTTTTTACGACTTCCAATTTCGCGTTAGTTGTTTTTACGTGCGTTTGCGTATGAAAAAGACGCACAAATCGGCCTTCGATTTGCGTATACGGTACAACAAGGAGGAAAATAATATAATAAAATTGAAAAAAAAAAAAATGATTCGCGGGGCTATATAATATCACGGTATACACGATGACTGCTGTTTCGTTGGACAAACACGCGTTTTATTACTATTTTTACGTGTTCAAACATGAAACTGTGTGCCGACTCTGCGCGTCGCTCGACTTTCCTCGTGGATTTTCATCATGCGTATTATAATTCGTAATCGATCGTCGTACTCAGGTATACGCCTTTCTCGCTCTAATCTCGCTTGATTTCGTGGTTTTTCCCCCCGCTTGGTACTCGGCGCGCACGCCCCCGTCGGTACTCGGTATATATACTTCAAAAGCTCGAATTTTTTTCAAGTCATAGTTCGAGACAGAGAGATAATAAGTGCGATCGTATATTATAGTGTGCCGTGTGCTCGTGTGCTCTGTATTACATAGACGATAGATAGACTCGTTGCGAGACTTGACTCAACTCGACGTTGTGCTATTAACCGGCGAGCTGCCAAAAATTTCGCATCGAAACGCGTGATCTCGAGCAGCTCCTCGTTGTGTGCTCTCTACTGCACCGCGTCGATCGTCATCCAACGGCGATCGTCTACGTCGGCATCATTACGTTGAACGGCCAACACGCTATTCGCGAGTTCAAGGCACGCCGTCTCAAAGATCTCTTCCTGTCCGTTCTCGCCTACTTCAAATACTCGGCTCAGTGTGTGAAATGAATAAGGAGATTTTCGCCAATGGCATCGCTACCATAGGTAAGTAGATATACCAAAAAAAAGGAAAAATCAACAATTTTTGTACCGGTGTAAAACTAACGTCGCCCTGTGAATTACCAAAGATTTGCGCGCCGAGAAGTGCGCCGAGGATCATCGAGAGCCAAGTCAGCCGGCCAAGAGCTACGATGAGGCGATCCGCGCCACCGGCTGGGGCTGGTACAACGTCTATCTTTTCCTGCTCTGTCTGCCGATCGCCTGGTCGGCCGTCATCGACACGACCAGCACCGTGTTCGTGCTCAACTCGCAGGAGTGCGAGTTCGAGCTGACCATGTTTCGCCGGGGCATAGCCCTCTGCGTCATCTATATGGGTACGAGCTTTTTTTTTTTTGTCGACGCACCGATTTATCTCGATGTAATTTAACTTTGTTAATTTATGTATACGGTGTTGATGTAAAATTTGCAGGTATGATAGTCGCCGGGCCGATCTGGGACACCTGTCTACGGGAGTACAGCACGGCGTACTTGGGCAAAAGAAACATCATCATAATAGGAATTTTAATGGACGCCCTGTGCAATCTATTCTGGACCTACACGTCGTCTTTTTACACATACGTTGTATGCAAATTCATTAGCGGCCTGATGTGAGTACAACAATATATCTCGTAAACTCTCCTCGACAAATTTACCAAGTTTAATTTCGTGCCTCCTAATAATTTACAGAGTCGCCGGCCCATTGTCCGTCGTAATGGCTTACTTATCGGAGTTTCACGCGATCACTTACCAGGCCAAGTTTACGAGGTGGGCTGGTCTGCTAGTCGCCGTATCTAACATAGTGCCGGCAGGTAAACACATAATTAAATCCTCATTATACGTCATACCAGTTTATCTTATTTTCGAGACCCACATGGAATGAAAATCGAATTTTCTGTATGATCGCAGCTCTGGCGGCGACGCTGCTGCATCGAGCTGACTGGCTGAACTTCACGCTCCACGGCCAGTTCTATCCGACCTGGAGGATTTATCTCCTCGTCAACGGGCTGCCGTCGATTCTCGGAGTGATCACGGCCTGTCTGCTGCCCAAGAGTCCGAAATTTTTGATATCCCAGGGCAAGCGCGAGGACGCCCTGAGGATACTGGCCAAGATGTATCGCTGGAATCATCGCGACTCCAATTGCGAGTATCCCGTGAGTGATAAATTTTAATTTTTCGATATAAAAATGCATCATTTACATTTTCTATAATACACGTTTGTGCGGCGCGCATTGCAGATAACGAATTTAAAGCGGCAAGAGGCCAAGAAGACGCCGATCGGCGAACTGTTCGCCGATAATTTCCAAAGATACAAATCAGTATTTTCCGCGCCGTACAGCCACGCGCTGATCACGGTGCTGTTTTTGCAATTTTTCGCCATGATGGGGTAAGGCATTTTTTAAAATCATTTCCCTTTGAACGATTTTTTTTCCAATTTATTATACGAAAAAAATTTGTCGTGCACAGCTTTCACGTAACGAGACTCTGGGTGCCACCCCTGTACGTCACGATGAACCACTTCCGGGTGCTGACGCGCCACCTCTATCCCAAGGACGAGCTCATCACCATGTGCGAGATGCTGTATCCGCGACTGCAGAACATCGATCACACGGGCTGCGCCTACGTACAGGTGAGTCATCGTTTTAAATGTCAAATGTTCCGCGACTTTTCGTGGGATTATATCGATCGATTATTTTTTTTTTTCATAATAATTCGTATTAATCTCCGCTCTTTTATTTTTCCATTGAAGCCCAAAGTCGAGGCGGCCGTCTACGTGAACTCGACGATCATCGCCACGACCGCCGTGACCCTCGGCTTCGTCTTTGTGCTGCTGGCCACCACGAGATTGCGAAAAATCAGTCTACTAGGTAAGTAAGCGCGAGCTTTAGTCGTCGCAAAAATGTATACACATGATATAACACGCGACACCTGTCTGGGTTCTCGCGACGGCAGTACACATTTGCACTGTATACCAACGAGCTATATACCGCTTATCATATCGATCTGTTTACGATATCTGAATTTTTCAATAATCGTCATCATTTTTTTTTTGTCGTCTTTGCAGTCTTTTTGTTCCTGGTCGCCGCCGCCGGCTGCTGCGTCACCAATTGGGCGATCAACATACCCTGGATGTTGGTCACGGTCGCCCTGACCATCGTCGGCTCTCGAGTCGCCGGCCAACTGATCGTCGCCTACAATTCCGAAATATTGCCGCTGCACTTGAGGTAAATATAAATATATACAAATATTATATATTACAAAGGCATCGAAGTCGAGTCATCGCTTGCGTATTATATTATTATTAGCGAAACGAGGAAAATTAATAACGAAGCGATACGATCTCTCGACGCGAGGCTATTTTAACAATAATATATAAAATCTTATCGGTGCGTTTAATAATATAATCCCTTATCGTTCGTTAATATCGTGTATTGTTTACAGGTCGACGTCTCTTAGCGTAATCAATTTTGTGGGAAATTTAGGCGCCGTCGTCGGCAACGTCATATTCGGCATACTCATCGATATCGACTGCTCCTCGACCTTCCTGTGCTTGGGAGTCTGCCTGTTTCGTGAGTCATTTTTTCATTTAAAAAAATCTAATGATTAACAATGTAATCAACTCGATGCTTATGATCTCTTTCAGTGTGCACAATCATGCCGGTGTTCCTCGTGCAGAAGGTGAAGAAAATGGACCTGGACGTCGTCGAGGCCACCAGATTTTGACCGAAGAAAGAAAGAAAGAAAGATATAAAGAGATAGTATCTATAACTAAAATTTTTTATCATAAAAGCAAATACTGCCATTTTATACACCATCTACGAAAGAGCGAATACTGCTATTACATGATATAATTATTATTAATACAGGGGGCTAGATCATCCAACGATAAAAATTCTCTCCGAGCCCGCTGCGCGTCGGGTCTCTGTAATAATGTGCAATATATAATCGTTGGTGGCCCAAGACGACACTCGGGTAAGCGGCTCTCCGCGTCTTAGAGCACATACAAATCTTACTTCTGTTGTTGTTATTATTGTTGATTTTTGTTTTTTTTTTATTGACAAATTTTTTTTCTCTTCTTCTTATAGTAAACGAGATATATATATGCTCGGATGAGAGAGAGAACATAAGACACGATGTTGCGGCGTCGTCAATTGTATCAATTGATGCCGTGTATATTTTAAAGTGCGATTTATACACACACACAGACACACAGACACAAGCGCGTACGTATATATACATGCAAAAAAGACTTAGTATAGCGAATTATTAAAAAGCTCGCATCAACGAGTATCAACTAGACCTATCAAAATGTATCATTGACTAAATGTATAAATGTATTGTGCGTGAAATGTGTTATACTGCTCCAATGCCAAAGTCTGCGGGGCAGTTTAATCCGATGCCGTCTGGCCGGTTGAAGCCGGGGACACTATCTGACTATCGTGAATATCGTTATTGTTATTTATTTTTTTAATTGTGTATGATTGAGAAACTGACTGGTGCGTATAATATTGATTTATACACGAGATATATTGATTTTTTATAATATACACGTATTTTTATACTCATTTTTAGGTAGCTATGAAATTTTTACAATTCTAGGTAAATTAAATAAAGTTGCTATGAAATTATAAATATCATGTTGTCTTTTTTGCACTATCCTTTCTTTTACGGACGATTTTCAAACTAGATCGTGTAAATACTCGTGTCGATAACGAGATTTGCCTCTCATACTTGCAGCTGGTAATGTCATTCTCGACTCTGAAAGCTCGAGTTCTCGAAAGCTCGAACGAGTTACTCTCGCATGATCCTGCTGTTTTACGTGACGTTGCTATCAACCAAAGATAAATCGTTCGTTCTTATCAGAGGTCGGCATCACGAAAGTTCTGCGCAAGCTCGCCGCTACCGTCGATGCGAGCTTTGACGCGCTACAAACGAATACGAAGTTACATTACTGAATTCGTAAAGCTTCACCAAAATAAGAAGGCATGTTTTGATCTTGGAATAAATATGAGATGTTTTTCTGAACTTTTTAAAAATACGCGTAACTATACTTTATTCGCCCAATTGCCTGTGTAAATATTTACGAGATACCAAGCAAAATAAATACCTTACAAAAAATGTTTTTAGAAATCGTCATCTCATCCATAAAAAACATTTTCACGTGACTACTCTTCAAGATATAAAACATATATTTCCTCGATCCGCAACTATACCTAAAAAACAACAAAATCGATCTTATCAAAATACACCATAAAAGTTTAATCAATTATGATTGATAGATCACTCGTATATGTTCTATACACCTATATACAAGGCGATTCAATTTCGTAAATTCATACTCTGCGCGGGGGACACGGCTTTTTTTCTCCGGGATTACGGTTATACCGCAGATCGCGGTCGCATCTCGGCTTTGGCGCGGCTAACCGCCGGGGCTATTTTTCATCGCCGCCACTACGACGACGACGACGACGACGACGACGACGACGACACGTATCCACACGAGCTTGTTGGCTACGATGATAAAAAAAAACAAGCGAGAAAGAAAAAAAGGAAAGGATAAACAAACGTATATAAGCTCCGAGTCATGTGTGTATACGATACTCGCAGGCGCAAGTACAAGGCTCAACGTGCCTGGGTGGAGAAGGAGGCAGCTGGTGCGGATTGCGTTGACAGAGTGGCACGTATATAGTATACGTATCTCTGTATCTCTCGCAAAATCAACGCGCTATATACAACGTCGTGGGGTACTTGCGAACGGGGTAGAGAGAGAGAGAGAGAGATAGAGGGGATGCAGTGCGTCGTCGTCCGCGTGTTATACCAGGAGCCGGTCGCAAGCTGCGCAAGTCACACACGCACACACGAGCTCCGTTTCTCTATATCTCCCTCTTTGGACGAGGGAAAACCGGCTGCGCTGCGCTGCTGCCCTGCGCGCACCCCGAAAGCCGAGGCGGCGCGAAATTCACGCGCGCGCTCGACAGTGTATCACGCTCGGAGCGCGCGATCAGACACACGCGCTGTCTGAGTTCGATGTGCTGCTGCTGCTGCTGTTGCCGGTGGTGCAGGTGCAGGTGCTCCGTCAAAGCATCGAAACGCGCTCGATGAAAAAAAAGAAATAAATTAATCAATAATTAAAATAAAATCCGAGGCTGAGGATATTTTTTCGTTTTTTTTTTGGTTCTATTCATTCGATTGATTAACCAGGTGCGACAGTTGGTGGTGTAAGCTCTGCGTTTGAAAAAAGGAAGAAAAAAAAGCTCTACCCGGCACCCGGTCACCGGTGTTCGTTGTTAACATTATACACTTCTTTTTTCGTTGCTGTGCGTTCGGATCCTCTGTTTGTGTGCTCGCGCCGGTGTTGAAAATTGACAAGGTGCTGCTGCAAGCTGTGCTTTTCTCTCCTTTTGGTTCTGTCGTCGTTGTGCGACGCGCATCGTTGAGGCCTCTCGGCGACAAAAGGTAAGCTCGTTTTTTCATCGCTCTCAATTTTTCGTATCTCCGATACATTTTTTTAAATTATAATCAGCGTACTCGAAAACGTAATCAACAACAAAAAATGAGCTTCCGTCACTCTTCCTCATGCAGCACAGTATTATACACTCGTTTAAAACTCTTTTTTGGATCCCGCGACTAATTGTCCGTGAAATGCAGAACATCGTTCTTTCTCTCTCTTTCTCTTATGCTCTCGAGTCTTTCTGTGTATATAAACGCGAGCGAGCCGGTTAGCACGTGTCTGCCGCATCACGTTCGCTCGGGCGCTTTATATCTCCACTACTACTACTACTACATACTGAGCTTGCTTGCGCGTGTATGTGTGCAAGCTCGCCCGCGCGCTTATGCCAGCGACATTCAAATTAACGATATTATACGCGAGTTTATTTCAGCTCTCTGGGAAAAGGAGACACTCGCTTAAAAGAGAGAGAGAAAAAACCGTAAGTGAGTGCCTGTCGGCTGTCTCTCGGAGGCTATTATTCTTCCTGTTTTCGTACTTCTTTTTTTTCCCCTTCATTTTCGCCATCAAGCGTTTTTCTTTGCGAGACACAAAGTGCAAAAAGATTTTTTTCAAATTTGTAATCTCGAGCAAATTGAAACGAAGCCGAGACGCGGGCTACATAAAATGCAATAATTTATACGAGAAAAAGTAAAGAATCGCAATCTCTCGCAAGCCGGGCACACGTTGTGTTAGTCTTATACAGCTCGGGCTTCGTGCGCTATCGTAACTTTGCTGTACTGCGGGCAGGACGTATAACGCTGACCTAATCTTGCATTCGGGCGCACACAGGCCATTTCCGTGACTGCGAGCTCGCTTAATCGGCCGTGAAAGTTATACATTCTGTGCTGAGAGCTGAGAGAGATATAACGACCGAAAACGTGATTCGCGAAACGCAATCGACACCTTTGTTCCATACGCGTATGCGGCTGAGTTTATAGAGAAAAAAAAATTCTTCCGTACCTTTGTCCGTCAAATTGAAACGAACGCGCGGCACCGGGCACGCGCGTATATAACGCTATCGGCATTTTGTTTGTTCGTTAAGGAAGAAAGAAAAACAACGACACAAAGCAAAAAACTGCCAATTAAAAAGAGAAACGCGTCGCGAATGAAAAAGGAAAAAAAGGGCGCGAGAGTGGGGGGACGGGGTGAAAATCAAATCCATACACGCCATTTATTTCATCGCAAGCACACCTTTCGATGTCCGAATGATTGTTTCGGTGCGTTTGCGTGCACACGAGCCCCAACGACAAGCGTGCGTACAACGTCAAACTCTCGATGTCATTGAACTGGCGACGCGTCGATATTACGTGCGTCGTATAAATGCGAATCGATACTTATCATTCAATAATTTTTCGGCGTATTTGACGGCTGAAATCTAGGTAAGAATAGTGACTGAACTTTTTTTGTTCGGTGCTTCGTGTTATACAATTATTTTGACTTGATCACTTGTAGATTTACATATAAAGGTACTCGCCATCTAGCGGCCGTAGCTAGCTTTAACAATGATGGAATTTTCGTAAATTCGTCGATGAGTACATCATTTTTAAAACATTAACTTTAAATCGAAACTTCGAGTATAGAATTAACTATTTTTTGTTTCGATATTGCATTAAAAATGCATTTTTTTGAAGACATTTATTCACGAGAATTTAAATATAACTCAATTTCGGTTACTTGAATTTCAATCTCTGATTTAACTCCAAGTCTGCATTAAATTTAAGGTTTTTTCTGAACATTGTTCGTATACATACAAAACGCACAAAACCGCAAGCCGAAGCTCGTGATTGGCTTCCTTTGATACCGAGCGCGTTTATACACGGGCCGAAGCACGGGTCGAAATTGCGACTCGGATACGGTCTCTGGCTGTGGGCATGGGAAACAAAAGTCGAATTTCTTGGCCGAATTTTTCACTCGTTTCCCCTCTGGTTCGATATTTGCCCATTGGAGCGATCAGCCAAGCAATAATGTACGTGCGCTGTACGCGGCGTTAAGCACTCGCGGGGGCAGGAGAGGGAGGGATGGGGAGCTTACATTTATGAACGAGCGGCGCGTCGGTATACATCGATATACACCGTTGCATCGGAGCTTTTAGATACAAAACGCGAAAGCTCGAGTTGAAAATCGACTCGGAGTTATATATTTCGCAAAGTATTCGAAAACTCTAAGCCTCGATGCGAAGGGAAAAAGACTCGAGTCAACTTTTATTTCCACGCCAACTTAACATATTAAATCGCCTCTTGATGTTTATACAATCGACACCTCGAAGATTGCATCGAAAACTTTTGTATCGGTATATACAGATATATATATATATATATATATATATATATATATGTACCTTATGCCGGCGCTGCAAGCTCCGAACGATAGAAGCTTTATATCTACATTCGGAATTCGCCACGGAGCCCGAGAGCGGCGATAAATTTACATAACGCGAATCACCCGAAACGTCGTCAAATCGATATCATCGATGCGGCTTTTATATGCGCGCGTTTATATCTATATACGAGAATGGGAAGACGCTAGGCGAGCGCGCGAGAAACAATACAAAACGCCAAACGCTACTACTACTACTACTGCTGCTGCTGCTATACCGCGGCGTAGAGCAAATAAATTCTCGAACTGCGGCGATGGCAAAATTTATTCCTCCATCGACTCTGTTTCGCGGTGCCGAACGGGGTATGTATATACCTATAAGAATTGGAAAAACCGATCTCTCTCCGGGGCTCTCTTCTCATCTATATATATACACAGATCCATTATAGTATAGGTTGAAAAAAAACACGAGTGTTTCGTATTTTACGACGATACAGCCTTATATATATGCACCGGAGACCGTGGTGATTTGCATCTGATCTACATAGAACCAATTACGCGGATTAAATGCGCCGTGGCGCGCGCGCGGTCGCGTCGTCTTGATTTAAATTTGTAAATATATAAAAAGAGAGTAAATAATTAGAAAAAAATAGCCGGGTGAACTGCGCAAGCGCGAGATCGTTCCAACTCCCGGCTCCTAGATGAGACTTTTTTTTATGTTTATAAAAATATTTCTATCAATTCTGCGAATCGAAATTCGAATGCTCATTTGTTTCGCGGCTACCTTGGGTTGGAGTTCAATAATTGTTGTGTGCAGGATTATTCTTTCATTTTGAACTATATTCTATCGTAGGAATTATACCATTTCCGAAGAAAGTATTTTTTACGCTAGACATTACTTTGACAGAAGGATTAAACGAAATCGGAATGACATATGTCATGTGGGACGAGAAGGCATAGTAGTAGACGACAACACATAGTAAGCACTGCCGCGAATAATTTATAGGCGCAACTAATTTTTTTACCGCTTACGGATTCGCAATGCTCCATCTGTCGGTAGAATCGATAACCTCAAAATCACGTTTTGATCGTGCTAAGTCTTGAGTCTTGACACAATCCAAAACGAATTCCGAAATATTAATCCTTACATTCTCCCAAAAAAATGTAACTCGTTCTTAAAATCAATAGACAGCTGTGTGAGAAATGATATTTTCGTGATATAATCATCGCAGCAAAAGTGAGCAAGCAGGCTCATGGTCACTCTTGCCCCGAAGAGTCTATATATTCCTTCAAGATTATCACGCTTGCTCGCTCGTTTCCCTGTACCAAACGTCCCATAAGAAGTTTCACATTAAAAAAAAAAAAGCCCCCGAATAGGAAAGTATCGGTATTCGATACTCCGTTATACTTTATAGATCAACGATCTTACGCAGCCTGTGACAGCACCCCGTGATGACACAAAAGAGATACCATCATCTCAAAGGATAAATTCAAAGACAAGCTTATGAAAACGTACCCAAGGCAATCCACCGCGTGCACCTACACAAGAGCTCGTTTCCACGCGCGTTATATAATAAAAAAAAAAGGAAAATTTGCCTCGCCTCGCTGCCGAGCACAGGCTCGTGTACATAAAATCCTCTTTTCGCTCGTCGATATTATTAAGGACGAAGCTCGTCTTGTACAAACACGTGTATATGGTATAGGTGGAAGCGAGCCGAGAGCTAGTTGACGACGACGACGACAACGAGATGAGAGAGGGACCGAGAGGAAGAGGAAGCTTTTGAAATTATATCTCGGCACGTATATACGCCCAGGTGAGATTAAAAATGACTCGTAATTTTGATGATACAGGCCGAGAGAGAGAGAGAGAGAGAGAGGAAAACTCGGGCGCCTCACTCGCTCCCCCATCTCCCATCTCTCTCACTGGGCTGCAAGAGGCAGTAAAATCACGTCGGGCAATTTATTATCCCCAGCCGCTACTAATCCTACACGCAAGATACTTGTCAGGCGCTTACGATCGTAAAACCGACTACGAGCTTGCGAGCAGCCTCTCCACATATAGTAGTAGGTATGGTATACATAAAAACGTACATTGCCCCTGAGTGAAGAGAAGAAGGTGGAGGAGGAAGAGGAGGAAAGAGCATAAATATATCCAGATATATATCTTGGCATGCCTTTGGGCTGTTTTTTTTTTTTAAGGAGATATCTGGTGAATGCTGTAAACTCGAGAGAGAGGAGAAAGACGAGGAAATGGAAAAATTGACTCGAAATAGGCCTCGAGATCGACGCGACGAAAATGCAATCGGAGGATTAAAAAAATGTTTTATAGTAAAGCCAATGATTGGCAACGCGACGTGCTGCGCATCGATACTCGGCAAAGACACACACGCGACATACAGCATCGAGTGCGCTTTATATACTTCAGGGAACACTACAGCAAACAATCGCGATTTATAATCACCCTCGATGTGCGCTCACGCATTCGAATTTGCATAATTCTCAAGCTTCGAGCTTCGTCGCGTACAATGCTCCGAATGTCTATACGTGTGCAGAGGCGTGTGGGCGTGACTGTGTGTGTGTGTATGTGTACCGCGTGCAAGAAAAAAAAAAGACAGAAGAAATGCCGGCGTGCTCGAGTCTTTGAAAGCGCGTCTCTCGGCTCCCTTAGGCCAATACGGATCGTCGTCGTCGTCGTCGTCTCCAAAAGCTTTGAAAAAAAAAGTAAAGGAAATGCAGGAGGTATATAGCATAAAGAGAAAGAGAAAAAAAAAGTCGCTCTGATGATGATGAATGAAGGGTGGAGAAGGAGAATGAGAGAGAGAGAGAAAGAAAAGAGAAAGAAAAAAAAAGGATTACTCTTTAGCCCATTAACGTAATTAATACCGTAACAATTAACCGCTGGCTCGCTTAAAAATTTCTCTCTTCCTTTTTACTTCTCTCTCTCTGGCTCTCACGTATATATAGAAAGATTTTCTTTTCGTTGAAGAGCGCATGAAAAAAAAAAAAGAAGAAGGCGACGATTTTTCATTGCGAAATCGAGCGAAGTCGCGGTGTGAAATTGACTCTGAACGCGCGCGACACGTGGCACGAATTTCATATTATACGCCGGCAAAGAGAGAGATAGAGAGGAAAGAAGAAGCAGCAGCAGCTCGAGCACAAGACGAGAGAGTAGATATAACCTAACGTTTCATTTTCGACTCGCGTATACCTCGTGCTGAGCTCTGCGTTGCTGCACCCCCTGCTGCTGCTGCTGCCTTTGCTGCGCCGTCTTTTTTAGCTCGAGCTCGTGCGGAGGAAATAACAGAAAAAAAAACGAAGCAAGTAGAAGTAAGAAGAAGAAGAAAAGTCAGAAGCCCGGGGCTGAGAAAAAGTTTAACTTTTTTCCTCTCCCTTACCCCCCGATGACGACGACGACGACGACGAGATGTGTGTACGTGTATAATTTGCCTCTTCGCGCGTGTCGCAGCGCAGTATATATAGCACGCGAGGTGTGCGCAACGAGCGCGTAATTCTGAGATTCGTCGATTTTTTCGACTGCGAGAGAAAATTCGCCCTATTACGTGAGTCGTAGTGGCAGCAGCTGCACAGACACAGATTCACCGCCGCCGCCGATGTCGAGTTCGTTGAGCGACAAAATCGTCGTCGTCGTCGTCGTCGTCGTCGTCGTCGTCGTCGTCGCGCGATTGGATTATGTATAGAGGCTGAGCAGGTGTATACTACCTATGCAGCGCGCCATTTCGCGCCCGATGCACCCCCAGCGGCGGCGGCAGCAGCAGTTTTTTCGGCAGGGATATAGAAAGCTCGACTCTCTGCGTATATAAAGCGAGAGAGCAATATATGGAATTCGGCTGCAATGTATACATCGTATATGTACGCGAACTTATTTCGAGATATCGATTTTTTATGTACGCGAGTTTCTTTCGTTTGGAACGAGCCAATTTTCCAAGCCCCTTCGCTCGACGCGCGCGGATATCGCTGGTATAAAGTGCAGTGAAAATATAGAATTCGCGTGAGTTTCGTCGCGCGACAATGGCGTAAGGACCCTCTCGCCTGGGCTTTATAGTATCGAGCCGGTGTACTATATAGTATATCGTGTATTGGGCCGTAAGTGTAACGCGAACCAACACTCCTTTTTCGATTCTTTTTTCTTCTTCTCTTTACCTGAAAATTGATCTCGAGTAAGAATCCCAATCGAAATTAAAACATCCCCGCGACGATAATGGAGAAAAACACCCAACACTCGTGCAATTAAGTCCGTGAACAAAAAAAAAAAAGGAAAAGAAAAAGGATCTCGACAGCTGCAGCGCCTTATCTCGAGAAACTCGAGGTATCGATATACTCTCGTCCCAACTTTTCTCTCGTTCCTTCTTTCTTTCTTTCTCGAGCCTCGTCGTCGTCGTTGCTCGTTCTCTCGCTCCGCAAGTCAAACAAATCAAATCGCGTCGTAAATGCTATATAAGACAACTCGCGCGCCATCGAAAACAATTTACGCGTTTTTACGGCTCGATAAATTTTATTGCTCGTGTATACACTTTGATTTTGATATTGCTCTCGGCTCGACTATATAGCGGCAAAAAAAAACAAAAATAAATAAATAATACGAAACGAGACAAATAAAAAAAAAAAAATATTCTCGCGAACAACATCGAAACTTTTACTATATAGAAAAGCTCGACAAGGGAAAGAGCGAGCGAGTGAGAGAAAATAAAAAGCTCTACCCGGAGAGACGAGATGACCATTTTCCTTCATAAGTCCAGCTTTGTTGAGTGCGCGAGAGAGAGCTGCAGAGAGCTAGCTAGCTCCAGCGACGTATTATATGAACCGGACGATTCGCCTTTAACTTCGAACTGCCTTTACGACGCGTTGCCTCTGATGCTTTTGAAAGAGGAGAGCTCTGTATATATACTTCATTGCGACGAGCTTTTTTCACCCTGCGCGATCCAACTGCTGCTATGGCTCGCTCGACTCGACTCGATCCTTTCCTCCTTTTTTCTCGCCGTATTCCTCGCTTTTCGAGCGCTGCACTCGAAAGTCGCTGACGTCGTTCTCTTTTTCCTTCTCTCTCTCTCTCTCTGATGCTGCTGCTGAAATCTAATTTCTCAGCGTCCTTCTGATGGTAAGACGTATATACAGCTATATATAGATGTGTATACACATAACGCACACACGTCCAGCAAGCAAGAAGACGAGCCCCGAGGACGGATAGAAAAAGGATCGTGTAAATATTTAAACTCCGAAATGCGAAAACCTTTGCGTATTTGCGAGCAGATATATATGTCGCAAGCGCGGCAGGACCCGCGCTTAGAACTCGTGTGCGATACGTACACAAAACGCGTCGACGTGGGACACGAACTCACAATTTCACCTTTTCTTTTCTTTTTCGCTGTGTAGTATACACCTCAGAACACACTGGGGGTGGGATGATATGGGTGTGTGAAAGAAGGAGACAAAGAAGAAGAGCGAGACGAATGGAAAGGCAGCAACAAAAGAAGGCTAAATAGTTACTTGTAATTTTTCAAAAACTGAAAATTCAAATAATTCAAGAGATATACTTGATTATCATTGAAAATTGATTATGTGATTTTTTAGACCGTCATCTTATTATTTTAAGTTAATTCGTCCCTAAAATCCAAAATCTGCTCATTTTTTCACGAACTATAGCCCTCTTCCCCTCCATATCAAACGTGCCATAAGAATTTTCACATCGAAAAAAAAAACAAAAAAAAAAGTACAAGAAGAAGCAGATCTGCGAGCGCAAGCTCTGCAGGGAGCTCTTCGCACTCGACGCTGCTGCCGCCTGCGAGAATATAAGAAAGAGAAAAAAGTTTCCTTTCTCATTCAAAGAAATTGTTTGCTTTTTTGTCAATGTTGCTCGCTATATACACACGAAACGTCACCGGACTTTCCAGCTCGACGCGCCGCGCTCGGGTGCTGCTGCCTTCCTCTTACTTCCACCAAGTGTTTTGCATACACAGCACACACACACACGGTTGGTGCCTCTGAAAATGAAATTTTTGCGCTCGACGGGCGCGTCTCGCGCTGCGTGCGTATACACTTCTTGATATTTCTCTTTTTTTCGTTCTCTCTCTCTCTCTCTTTCTTGGCTGTCTCGGCTTGCTTTTCCGTTCGAACGTCCTTGTTATATGGACTCGCGAGTCGGGAGCGACTGTACACGCACTCGAGCAAAAACGCGCGGCAAAAGTTTTGGGAGGCCGTGCTCCATACAACGAAATACACAATCGATCGATAATTTATAGGAAAAGTTTGTATTTCTAGTTTTCGCGCTTGTATACCGAAGTTTTCGGGCACGCTTCTGTATAATAAACACGTTGATGCGCTGAGAGAGGAGGTAGGTCAGGGTAAGGGGGCGAGCGTCCAATATTGCGCGTTCAAATTTAGGCAGTTATAATAATGTTTGACGAAATCATCGCTCGAGAGAGAGAGAGAGAGAGAGATACGCAACGTTAAATGCACTTAACGCAGTTTGTCACGCGTCACCTGTTACGCCATAAATTGAATTTCGTCGGGAAAATTTTAGCCCGCACTCCACTATACGCTATATATATCAATCACCGGCCGCGATATATATATGCACGCACTATCTCTCCACCAAACGCTACGATAACAACGTCGAGCCACGCAGGCGGGTATATTATGTGTCAATCGAAAACATTTTAAAAGTCCACTCGAAACGCGGGTCGTTTATACATTTTTTTTTATTTTTTTTTTTATTTGCTCCCTCTCTTTCTCTTTATTTCGCCGATATAATAAAACGCGGGAGCGGCTAGACTACTGCGTCCCGCGACTATGCAGCAGAGAGATGAGCGGATGTTGTGCGCTCCGCGCGCGCCCGGGAAAAGTTTCCCCGACCGGATGTACTCGACAGGAACAAAGCTTATAGCCGCAGAGGCAGGAGAAACCCTCGAGGCTCGAGCTTGTCTATATTATTATGTACACATGTACACAAACCCGATGGCAGCTTGTATATATCTTTCCGCCTGTATATAAAACTTCTAGCCTCGTGTAGCCACTTTTTCTTGATGGAAAATTGCCCGCGATCGTTGCCTTGAGAAAATAATCGTCAAGATTTGTTTTGACTGCGGGTTTTCTTTTTCGTTTTTCGTGTGAATAACGAGCCTCTATGGCAGTAAACACCATATCACGCGCATAATTAATTGTTTCGATTATTAATTAAGGATTAATGAGAACTCTGGAAAAATAACTTATTATTTTATGGCTAGTTTTAGGCTGAACAAAAAATTTTCTTGAAAATGGAGAAAAATAGTTAAAAAGAGATTAGATTTTTTCAAATCTATGATTTAACTTATACAATTATTTTGACTTTACCACTTGTAGATTGACTGGTTAAGGTACTCGACATCTAGTGGCGGAGGCTTAAAGTAGTATCGTTGTATTTGAAGTGGTTGAAAACAGGTCTAAAATTTTTTAAGCTACTGGTTAGTCACTTTGATGCGTGTGAAGACATTCTAAGTTTAACTTATACAATTATTTTCATTTTGCCACTTGCAGTTTTACAGTTGAAAGAGTGCTCGCCATCTTGTGTCGAAGGCTGAAAGTAATACGATCGTATTTAAATTGGTCGAGACGTTGTCTAAAATTGTTTTATTGTCGTAAAAATAGTCGCATAAAATAAGTTTTTCTTCATTAGATCATTTACAGTGCGCCTAACATTTTTACGGTAGTTGTTAAGAACAAAAAGATGGTTCGTAAATAAACACGATGTGTTTCGTTTGGTGTTTTTTTCAATTCGTTAACACTAATATAGCATAGGATTTCCATATTCTTCCCTGATGTTTGATAAAATCTTTTCTCCTCGTTTCGTCTGTAACAAAAAAAATCACAGATTTAAGGCAATTATTGAATTCGTTATCTAGCAGATCGATTGTTCACAGATGCTCGATATAATTTTAGAATTTTTGTAAATAACGCAATCGAGGCCACGCATCGGCTTGAATAATCTCAAATCCAAAACAATCACACGCACCGAAATTTTCAACCTGCATCATTTAGCAATTAGCGCGGGGCAAAAAGTATCGCGTATAGTCACGCGTAGAGCTCGGATCGATACGCAAACATCTCAAAAATCCGAGATACAAACTCTCGCTCGTATACTTTTCATTGTTTTCGCCTATATAATCTCGGATCGCGAAACGAATACACGCCCAAGGTTCGCGTGCACGATACAGCGCGCACGCAAATACCTCGCAGCGTATACACATAAATATCATAGATGCGCTTGTAGTAGTGCCCTTATTCCTCTCAGTCGGCGCGCAATTCGAAAATGAATGACACTCCATTTGACGTACAAATGTGTGTGTGCGAGTGCACGTATACACACACCTACAAACGCGGCATATATATACTACACAAAGAGAGAAGGGGTTGAAAAGTCGCCGAGTACGCTGCGCTGCGTCGCGCTCTATTGTGCGCAAAAAAGTACATGTAAACACACACACACACACACACGGAGAGAGAGAAAGAGAGACACAAAGGCCCAGGCATATACGCCGAGGAGAAAGGGGGTCGAGAGAAATGAAGAATGGATGGAGAGAGAAGTGACGCGAGAAGTATATATACAGCCGAGCGAGGAGAACAAACGTAAGTGTCGCGTGTCTGTTCAAACACTCTCTTGCCTCGCGAGCGAGCGAGAGAAGCTAAGAGATGAAGTAGTTGAAAAACAAAAAAAAAAAAAAAAAAGAGAGAAGCGGGGGGTGGAAACGGTAACGCCACCGACGCACTCTCGCGAAAGCGCGCGAGCTTTTTCCTACCGTATATGCGTGTATATATGCGCGCTCGGAGCAAATATTGTTTCTATATATGAAAAATTTCCAAGAACTCGCTGCGTATCGAAGTGACGTTAAAAAGTGATGACACCGAGAGGTAAATGCTCCCGCAGACCTAGTGCGATTTGAGATCCCGAGCGAAGAGAGATACCGAGCTTTTAAGTTTGAAAACACCGGGCGGAAAGATATAGTCCATGGGAAGTATATACGTAACTTTTGATTCACGGGCCACTTGAAAACTCGTTCGTATAAAACCCACCCACACCGCCCGGAAAACGCAGTCGTTGATTCTGCCGCGACTAGGACGATTCGATTCTATTTTCTCGCACTTGTGGCTGCAAGCCCCGAAAATCGCGAGCCCGGGTATATAGTTAAGTAATTCTAAATCAATCGAACATATCTCTCTTTATCGATCGAGAGCTGCAGCGAGCGAGGGAAACTGCAGCGCAGCTATACAGCCTCCGAGTCTATTCTAATCCTTTTCTCTTCGTCGCGCGGATAATCCCTTCGGTCTGGGTGATAGACAGCGCGCTGCGCAGTAGCTGTGCTATATATAGCCGCACACAGAATCGAATCGGCATCGGCGCGCGAAGATGCACTTGCCTATTTGACGTTGCACACATATAGGCACACACACACATATATACAGGTATTTAGACAAGCACTGGGAAAAGCATTTCTATTTCGTTCGGCCGCAAACTCAATTTCTCGCTCTCGGGGTACTACACTTCTCTAATGCCATTCGAGTCGTCGTCGTCGTCTTCGTCGTCGTTCGTTGATAATTGTATTATAAGCCGCTTGGTGCTGCCGCTGCAGCTCTACTACGCGATTTTCTCCCCGCACCTCTCACGCTTCCTTTCCGCCCGGCCGTTCGGAGAAGTCGTTACGTCGTTTCTCTTAATTGAGTTTCGTATGAACCTACTTTTTCTCTCTTTTTTCAACTCGCCGCGAGCGCGACTTTCCGCGCGCGCTCGAACGAGAGAGCAGCATCGGTGTACAGCTCCAACTGCTGGATGCAAAATTGCGATATTTTTTTTTCGCTTGTTTCTCCATTTCCTTTTTCCGTACGACCGAGAATCCACGTCTTATAACGGGAGCGTTGGCTATTATAATCTAATATCGATAAAGTAGTTTCGGGGCCAAAGGTGCGCGCGGCAACATCTGCCTGAGCTGCCTCGTCGTTCTTCGCGAGGAATTAATCCGATTACTGCGCCTTTTTTAATGTGAAACATCTTTATCGGCGTTTGGCATGAGGGGTAAACCCGTGAAAAACGTCCGTCCGTCCTAGCGAGCGTAACTTTGATAGTATACGTGTCTATACAGCGTCGGTTTGCGCTGTGCGCGGCGATTGGCTGCCGCGCTAGCTACATCGAATTCGATGACTGCTTTCTGCTGCTGCCGAGACTTTAGGAAAAAGCCTATAGATATATTATAGAGGCAGAAATTATAGAGGCAGGAAAGGCCCCTCTTGGGTCTGAAAAAATTAAAATTGTTAGGAAAGTTTCATTAATGATAGTCGAAAATTATTATGAACACTTACTGAATTTTCATGCCGAAACATCTTGTATTTAAAATTTTGAGTAACGGGTGTCGTGTCAATTATTTTGTAATAATTATTATTATAATTGAGAGGCTCATCACAAGGCTTTTTTTTTATTCCTTTGACTTGTTTTGACTTTTTTGGATTTACTTACTGACAATTATATTGTGACTTGATTGAAGTTCCACTTCTGATGGCTGTCCATAGACAGCTTACTTAATATTTTTGATTTACTCAAATTTCAAATTGTTCTTATTAATTTAATTCATTTAAAAACGCAGCGCGA
The DNA here is from genome assembly GCA_902732785.1 of Trichogramma evanescens. Lineage (NCBI taxonomy): Eukaryota > Metazoa > Arthropoda > Insecta > Hymenoptera > Trichogrammatidae > Trichogramma > Trichogramma evanescens. The sequence goes on along the minus strand of CACVKI010137365.1, from coordinate 403 downwards.
TAATTAATTTAATTTGCTTTGCAATTTATACAAATCAATTTTGATATATACTTTTGATATATTTCAAATTTCGGTAGTGAGTACCGAGGCCGCCGACGCGGCCTCAACTCACACTGCATTACATTGCAAATGAATTCGATTCGATTTTTATTTCGTACGGGTCCAGCGCAGGCGTGAGCGCTCATGCAGCCGCAGTAGGCCTACGTGTATACGAAGCATGAGTCATATTATATGCGTTGTCGTTTGACCGAATAACTCGCACTAACACGCACAGCGCGCGCGAGAGAGACAGAGTAACCCAACGACGTATAGACGTTGCAAAGGCATGAGCGTCGACACACAGCCGCTGCCGTGACGTGTCGCAGTAGAGGGGGACTAGCAGCGTCTTGCCACTGCCGAACGC
>CACVKI010137363.1:0-25706 GCA_902732785.1 Trichogramma evanescens | reverse complement strand
AGTTCGTATTGTTAGTGTAGATGTCACATTTTATTTGTATTGATGAAAGGAAGAAGCCAAAAAAACATTTTTGTTTCTGTTTTAATTATTTTTTTTTGAGGGAACTACCTTAATTGTNACGTCATCGTGAAAAAAATCGATAAAAATTATATATCAAAGAATAGAAGAACGTTGGCAATTGATTCTACAAACAGAAATAATTTATGATTGAAACTGTTTTGTGAACAAATTAGAAAAGATGATATTAATATTTTCAAATTATTTTTAAGTTAAAAAAAAAGTATGAGGAAGCTACTTGCCAATACATTGGCAGCGGTTTTTCTATTTCATCGACTTTGCAACATTTTTATTTAATCAATTTAAATGGTCTAACTGAAAGATTAAAGTTTTGTGACATTTATTGAAAAAAAAATTAAAAATATTTGGTTTATATTTAATAAATGATTACCAATCAAAATACGAAATATTTGCATTTATTAACATCAGTTAAATGAATACATAATACAGTGGAGGAGCTTAAAAATAAAAAAAAATAATGTGCACGAATAAGGGTGGGATCTAAAGCGTGGAGTCCGAGGAAAAGAGGGAGGCCATGACGCCACTGTAACCTTGGCAACTCTGCCCGCCCGCAATGCTGCTGGGATGCATCAATGATGGGCTTAGCTACTGCTGTCGTTACTATACTATTGCCAACCGATTTTTTAATACTCTTCATTAAAAAAAGTCATAAATCTGAGCTGCTCGTACAAGCAAATTTAATAAAAAAGTAAAAATGATGCCGATAATGCCAATGATGCTAAAAAATGTATACCCTATTGCCGCTAAATAAACAAAATTACAAGGATGTAACCAACTTTTTTGTTCACTTAGCGTTAGCTAAAACTTTACTTATTTCCGACTCTTTATTTTATTCAACTCACTATGTGAATTGTTTTAAATAACAAATTACGAGCCTAAAACTTTTCAATAGACGTTAAAACAATTTCAAAGAAAAGCTGCTTAGAGTTATTCGAAAAATATAAAAATCCATCTTTATCATAGGTTTTTCACAAACATTATTAATATCAGTCAAAACTCAACTTGGTGACTACTAATAAATGATAAGATATCGCATCGCTATAGCGAGTAATCCAATTGATGGAATATTGGAATAAAAAAAATCTGGTAGTTCGTACATCAGAAAAATTTTTTTTCTATTCTTACATCAGAGTTCATACATAATCAATTATTACATAATCACCAATTCATTCGGTTCCTAAAATTTTTTGGTCGAGCATATATTCAGATATATAATTACAGTACACCACGTTCGGATCGGACGAGCTCTTTCAACGAGTTTTCTTAGCTCAAATACAAACCTAGTTTACGCCTGGCAACCTCTTACAGTTTTACACGAATAATTACCAGCAGAAAAGTTAATCGTGTCGATTCACCGAGATTTCCAAATATCAGATATTTTTTGTAAACTTTTCAGATGCATAATATTTTCACATCTAATCATTAAGAATAATAATATTGTGATAATAAAACTAGGGTTGTGCGAGTACTCGAAAAAACTCGAGTACTCGAATTTTCCTGACTCGACTCGAACTCGACGAGTCAAGTAAAACTCGAAAAATCGGGTACTCGCACACCCCTAAATAAAATATGTAATACATTTTTCATAATCATTTGGAAAAAATAAAAATAAAACGTAAGGCGAAGAATACTCGGGTGATGAGAAAAATTTTGTTTTCATGAGTGTTAATTTTACAAAAGACAACTTTTTGCTCTAATAATTATTTCAGTGTCCACTTTGACAAGTTGGTTAGTAGGCATCTTAAACAAACATAAAAGAATAAAACAAAAAAATTATTCAGTATTAGAGGCTCATAACGATGGGGATTTATTATATACCTATAGAGCTATCTATACAAATAAGAAACTAGGTCGTGCTTGCAAGCTGTCAATTACAGGACGATGATCATCAATATCTGAACTTGAATGCCCATCAAATTTTTCCCGAAGATGCAATTTTTTTGCCTTTACGTAATATGATCAAATTGAAAATAAAAATTAATAATTTTGTAGAAAAGCATTAAGAGAAAGAATCATCATCGATTATATCAGGGGTAGTATTAAAAGTTTATTTTTTAATAGAAGTCTGCATAAAATAAATGAGTGTAGTATTAATGCCTACTTGATGATCGTTAATCGATCGTACCTCAAAATGTATAATAATTATGTATGTGCATTGTGCAGTGTAATTCAGATTGTTCATAATGCGTTTGATCAATATTTTTATTTCCAATAATATTTAAAAAAGCTTCCTCAGAATGGCATCTACTACCAGCTAAATTTTTATTATAGGCTTCCAAATACAACGATCTGAAGACATTAAAATCTGTCGAACAACAGCCCTTTTCAACCGTTTTTATATGTTTTTGGCGCACTTTGATGTCTCCTGATCTTTATACTTGGAAGATCATTACAAAAATTATTTTGGACATTCGACTTCCCTGAGAATCGTCCATACGCAAAGATTGTTTTATAATCAAGAAGCATTACGTCCTAATACCTTTGACAATAATTCACAAATTAAATAAGAGCATAACTTAAATAATACGCTGATGAAACATTAACTTGATTCATCGATCGCAAAGCAAACATTTTACGACACACTCTCTTATGCTCAGATCATCAGAATGATGTTCAACGAGTAATAAAAGCTCTTCGTTATTACGTATCCGCGATTCAGCGAATGAATGCAGTATTGTTGGGGGAACAAGCCTTCCTTGGTTCAGCAAAGCGTAAAATGGGAAAACAAATGCGAATAACAAGGATGAATATAGGGGAGGTGGGTATAAGAAAAGCCGTAGAACGAAGCGTAAGTTGAATTGCCAATCGCGCAAACAAATCCATCTTTCCAAGTGGAAGCTCGCAAGCATCTGCAAGTTTGCTCGCGTATATATATGTGCGCGGGCACTTTTAGTGTATGTGTGACCCTGATGCTATCTGCTTATATTGCCCGTTGGCGAAGGCGTGCGCGAGAAAGAGAAACAGATAGGAGCGCGGAGCGAGGTTGGCGAGCGACGGGGGGGTTCCAACTGCCACTGCTGCTCTGACTGTACGCGGCTCTCTCGCGCGCACACGGTGGCTATATACATGTATACGGGCTACGTGCAAGCGTCAGCCGCAGCAGGGGTGGCATTGGGTCGAGGTCACCAGGACGCGAGTAAGCGCGCCGCGGGCGATCGATGCAGCCTGTGGAAGCCGGCCAAGCCACCCACTCCAAGTCAACTTCCCTCTCTCGCTTTCAGCAGCGCCAGCTCTATTCTTGCATATATTGCTCTCCCGGCGATAGCTCACTCCTATGTGCTTGCTCCGAACCTGCACGTACACGTATTAAATGTATATGGAGCTTCGTATCGTATATACATGTATATAATATGTTCACTCGGACACGGCTACAGCTCACGCAAAGCTCTCGCTCTCTTTGCCTTTTGATTTTTCGATACTGGGCTTGGATTTAAGCCGAGCGAGTTTGTCGAACATCGAGGACTTTTTTATTTTTGGCAAAGAGAGCGAAAAGAAAACGAGAGATACCGAGGAAAGAGACTAGCTCGTAAGCTTGTTTGTTTGTTCACAGTCAGAGTATCGATTTATCCAAGAACATAAGAAATTGCACTGCGAAATAAATTTACTTGGGGTTTGAAAGTCGAAAATAAAAACATGTTAACCCATAATATTAAGTTGATGGAATTTTGTTGGAAATAAATTGAATTCCCGAAAGGAGATTATAAAGTCGCTTTTGGTTCGGTCCCATCGTGTGTGCACGCGTTTAAAAGTATTTTTCCTCGTAACACTGATTCTTTATCATTTAGATGTTGCCAAATGACGTGTAGAAGCATCGCGCTATTTTATTCAAGGCTACCTACTCAGTAATTAATATCTCCATACTTCCCCGCGACATTACTCTTTGATTCAATTAAAATTTTTTTGAAGGGGGAAGGGCGGAGTAAAAAAACAATCTAGGATCGCGTACATTCAACGATTAATCATAGAAGCAGATACATAATTTTGTCATCATCACTTTTATAAAAGTAAGAAATACTGTGACTGATGTAGATCAAACTTCTTCAGCAAAGTTTTTCGTGTTTTAAAATTCTTATTCTTTTATAAAGCTATTAGCTTTATTAAAAAACACGAATAAACACTCAACGCTGCTTCTGTCTCTCTCTCTCTCTCTCTCTCTCTTTCGTTGCATCTCTTGCATACCACGTTCATGTCCTTCTTTTAAAATCTTCTTTCTTTTGTGTACTTGTATGCATACAATGTACAGATATTCACAATTCATCTTTAATACATATAAAAAGTCTATCAATTTAAAGCAAACTTTATTCGTCGAACAAGTCATTTTAAGTTAAATTTTTATCTATTTTAATACGAAATTATAGCTTTTTCGATTTGTTCAATCAATTTTCTGTCGAATGAATAAAAATTATGAGTTCGACTGAATATCGCTCGAGTAAACGTAAAGATTATGTAGATGAGTTTTTAATCATCAAAAATAAAAAAATTAAGGCAAGTGACACAATCTACATCACTTGGTATAATAAAAGCATTATCTCAAGGAATTTTTCAAATATGAGATCTAAACCATTTCAAAACATTTGCTTTTCCAGATTTTATTATACACATTAGAAGTGGATATGTTCTAAATCTATCGAAAAATTCATGTTGACGTCCTTATCGAGATACTTTTGCTTCAATTATTTCTTCAAGAAAGAGAATAATTTCCCTTTGGACTTACACGTAAGTAGAATAGAGTGTGACTACATCATCTTATTGCAGTTATTTCCCATGTGACGTGGGGTTTCATGTGAACAAATCTTGTCGCGAACTTGAAGTGTTAAGAGTGACTGAAATTTGTGGTATTTTTTATTTTATTTATTATTTTTCTGTTAAATCGCACTGTGTAAACAGACCAATTGTAGAAAAATTAAGATTCGTAAATTACTTTTGTTAGGTAGGTTTATTATCTACGGCTCTCTAAAGTATTCAATCAAATACAATTTCACGTTACTAACTCAGATGTTTCATAAATATTTTTTTGGTTAATTTAGCTATTCATAAATTTCAACTTAAGCTAAAAGCCTAATTTTAATAATAATTTTATCCTCCGCGCTTGTTATGATGTTCAATGATTGCCAGTATTGACATCGAAGATAGTGCTTAGTGCGTTATGCTCAATATGCTTGATCAAAGGAAAGCACGCAGACAATAAAAACCGCGTGACTCGTAATATGCAAAGAGACTTAAATTGTTGCAAAGTAAGATATGAAGAAAATTTACAAACACTTTGTTCTTACATAAATATTCTTACATAACCTTTCGCAAAGACTTATTTCCCAGAAAATAACGAAGACGGAGTTAACCTCAACGCAGAACTGTCTACAAATCGAAGGTAAAGAATTCAGATTTTGGCTCTGACAATACTAATACTACAATTACTATTTAACAATGAGAGAAGATAATCAATCCAACTGTATTTGACTGTCAAAAATTTCTGTAAAAAGTCAACATAACTTTGAGACGATCCATTTGACAGGGACATTGATAACTTTATTTACCCTGTTATTTTCATGTAGGTCACATCGTCGAGTTCGAAATTGCCGCAAAGTTTTCCGTAAGACACATGAGAATAACTGCCGGTCAACTTTCCCCAAACTACCTCCGAGAATCGTGAGAGACATTTGTGCTTTTGTCGACGGCTGTGGCGACGACAAGCCCACGGAAACTAAATTACGTAAGTGATGTAAGTCAACATCTATTATCATACATTACTCTTGTCATACATTCACGTCAAAGTTCTCTGTTTAGTTTTAATTAAAATAAAATAATGTTAAAGATGATGAAAAGTATGAAAAAAATACGGTAATCAATTGTATTTCAGATCACAATCATAGTACCGCTTACCATGAACAAAACAATGAAAAGATTCCACAACTACATGATAATATACACTGGGTACAAAAAAACATAAGCAAGGTATTATTTTAGGACATAGCATTTTATAAATTTCATGTTCAATAAATATCAATTTTCCGAAATGATTGGAGCAAACCGAATGAAAGCACATAATTTTAGTACTAAAATCATTTTCTTGGTCTATTTTCCTTATTCGACCGAGCTTATTAATAGTTTTTGTTACAGCATCAGAAAAAAGCTCGTATAAAATCTATATATTCAAGCACCGAAATTAATCACGAAATCTCGGAGTTAAGGTAACTATACAAAACTTTTCGGCTAATTATAAAATATAGCTCTATTTAAACAACCAACTGTTAAAAATAAGTGTGACGTCAAAATCATAGTACAAAAAATTTATTTCTACTCCTTTTTTTTATGATTGTGATGTCATGTTCAATTTTTTATATTTCGTTTTCAAAATTCTAATAAATTTGTTCACGAAAAAAGCGAATCACTAAAATTATCATCAAAGTGTTTTTCTAAATGCTATGTTTTTATTTTTCTTTAGCCTCGCTGTAAACGAAAAATCAATACTTGGAGCAGCTTGTACATGCAGAAAAACACGTAAGCATAATTAAAGGACTTTTTTTTCTTCGTGTTCTTGCATAATATTAATATGTCGCAGATCTTCTTTCAAATATAATTTATTCTCAAATAACTCGAGGCAAAAAATTTAATTTAATCATTTCTTCATGGGTTATGATTGAATTAAAACATTTGTATTTTTTATACTCCAGTGCTAAAAAGTATTTTTAGCAAAATGATTTTGCTAGTATTTTACAGATTTTTCGCAGAATGTACTTTATTTATTTTTAAACATTTGTTTACTTACGATGTATTCGGTTCTCGTGTGATAATATAATCGAAATATATTAACGATAGACCCAATAGATTTTTATATCATTTTTAAGACAACACTACAAAAATATCGATAACGCAAATTCAACTGCATCAATCAGTGTTTGAGCTGATTTTGTTCATTATTTCTACAAGTAATCGAAACACTTGAGCCGTTGAAACAGAAAACAAATCCAATTTACCTCGTTATATTTGGATTTTTCTCAATTTTCGTTACTAGCCCGCAAATGCATAGTCCTGAATGAGTGGCATCACAAGTTAATCGTGCAGAAAAGCTCGATGCACGAAACGCAACGGGAAATCTTTCGGCAGTAATAGTTTACTCATAACAGCTCGATCTCACTCGTTGACAATAACCGCAAACGAAGTTAGAGCTTTCACTTGGCTATATCGAATCTCAATGAGGCCACTATTGTTATTTCTATGCACGGAATAAGCATAATGTATATATGTGTGTCTGCAATAAAATTGAATCCTGTACAGACAATTGGCTGTTTGCAGAAGAAGCATCGGAGCCGAAGCATCATCGAAGTCGTCGCCATCGTCGTCGTCGCAGTCGCAGCGCTGCTAACTTCGACTCGGACAATAGTAAGAGTAGCCTCGTGGTTCTATATTGTGAGGAGCGAGCAAAGCCAAACTACTCGCACAACAGAGTCTCTTGGAAGTCTTGTCACGAGCAATCGAATGCGGCTGGATCATCTTCTGACGCGCTACGTTACGCGACGCTTAGGTAAATAATCATCATTCTCCCACTCGTTTATTCTCTTCTCGATTACAGTAGTCCAAATAATAATTTCAATTACATTGAATTGTGAAAGTAATTTTGCAAAAGGGAGCGAGAAATCGACACACAATAGGTCTGAATAAATTATTCATAAAGCTTTGTCAGACAAATTGTAATCTTGTGAAAATGTCTGCACAGCGCGTACAAGTGCGTAAGCGAATTTTCACAGTGCACATGCCGAACGAAATTCAATGCTCAGTACGAGTCAATTTTACTCTGTGCAACAGCAAACAAAAAACTTGCCGTTTCGATTGACTTGATGCGAATTCGTATGCTGGGCTGCTGCCTTTGCTGCCTGAGTTATGTCTTACAACTATAGTAGCTACTGTTGCTGCGCTACTGCCTGTGTTATAGATTGAGAGCCAGGACAGATACAAAAGTTCAAACAACTCGCTGTAGTAGGTCGAGCAATTCTAAAGCAGATTTATCGGTTGATCGAGAGCATCGTACGAAGCCAGCTAACGTATTGAGAGGCGAAATAAACAACGACGACGCTTGCCGTCACCACGCCACTGAAAGATTTTGTCAGGAATCAAGCTTGACCGCAAACAAACTGATATGCCGAAAAACTTTTGACTGGTCCGGTGTAAACTTTGACCAAATGTCTGAAAACCTCGAGTAAATAATGCAAACTCAAAGCATGTAAAATGGTCGATTATTTTCTCAGAGGCTTTGATGCTCGTTTCTTCGTTCGCTGCACTTTCAGCTCTCAAAGGAAGCAGTTGTCGCATCAGCAACAGAGGGCAGAAAACATCGGGCCACAATTGCTGTTAATCCAGTATCTTCAGCAAGAAAAGAACTTTTCCACCAAGGATGAGGCTAACAATGCTTCTTTGAATGCAAATAACTCCCCAAAGGCTTTTCCGTTCCAAGCCACTCCCAGTGACAATCTTAAAGTTATACCTAACCAGGTACGTTTGAAAGGAATGTGCGTGATAACGTTGACAAAAAGTAATAATAAAAACATTCTGAAAACTTTGATTTGCACTCTTCTCACGGCACAAACGCATGCAGCTCAGCCTTAACATTATTCGTTTATATACATTTATATATATTTTTACAAAGCAAGATACATTCTTATGCAATTTAGATTTGGATTAGTGTAATGCAAGCAACTATGCTATCTCTTAACACAAAAATGCGCGTTGACTCTGTACATATGAGCTCCACGTGTCCTGTAATGAAAGCAACGTAAAGTATAAAAAAATACTTGAAGCTAGAACTTTGAAACTCGTGAAATGAAAGTACTGTCCCGAAACAAACTTTCTCAGTTTCATCCATATCTTGTGAATACATTTTACATTATGTCGTTTTAATACAAGATGATATTTTTTCATGTACAGAGCAGTGTAAGAGGTTGTATTTGTTATATCCAGAAAAGCAAAAAATTTGATACTTTATGCAATTTTGTTCCAGAAAACTCCAGAAAATTTTATTTTTGCTCTTCCGAGACTTTGCGCTTATTCCAATTCTGGCACAAATCTCAAATGTAATTTAATTTCCATGGAACTTGATCAAATTTTTTCTAAGCTTATTCGTCTTAAATCTTTAAAAGTTACACTCAATTGATTTTTTTAGATTCAAAACATTTTCAGATTTTGTGTACCTTAATTTAAACAACCTTGCATTCTTGAATGTTTATTAATTTGAAATAAAATGAGCATTGACAAATCATATAAATGATGAATTTCTCAATATTTAAAGAGAAAATAATTTGCACTTGCATCTACGATCTGAATTTTTATTTTGAAAATTCCTATAAAGGTGATTTTCGAGTCGAAAAAAGTGAGCACCTTGATCGCAAAGCCGCACAATTCTAAAGTTGCTACGAAAGCTGAAAATCAGCATCACTCTGAAAATGGTAGTCTAGTTATGAATGCGGGCGAATTACCACAGTTGTTGGCATTCGAAGTGAAAAATTCGACGCTTGGGCGATCACAAGTCCAACGTAGGCTACCGGAGCAGTCCGAATTTCGACAACCTATGATGTCGACCAATAAAAGTATAAGACCTCGGACCCAGCCCGTCAATGGGACAAAAGTTCAACAACAACAACAAAAGCAGCAACAACAACAGCAGCAAGAGCAGCAACAGCGTCAACAACAACAAAAAGATGTAGAGAAGAGACTCGAAGGTGGAGCATTTAGTACTTACGGTCAAGCGTACAAGCCAACTGCCCTTACCAATATATCTTTAGCCACGTAAGATTTTCCATTACGTTTTTTTTTGTGCTCATTTATCGTTAAATACAATGAAAATAGTTTTCGATGTATTATCAATCGTGATTTCCAAAATACGCTTTATCTTCTTTTCGCCTGATTAATATTTCCCGATTTGTATTTAGCTTAGGATTCACGTATGAACAACCAATCGATTGGGAACGTATTCACCTTCCAGATAAAACGAATCTTCTTCACGAGCTTCTAAGACGCATAACAACTTACAAGTAATTGTAAAAACTCTTGAATTATAAACAATCGAAATGTTTATTTTTAATTGTTATACACAAATCTAATTGTCAGATGAATGAAAGAAAAAAAAACGATTAATATGATAGATGCGACTTTCATTTACAGAAATGCTGATTGCATAGTCCGCATAGGAAACAATGAATTCCACTGCCATCTATTGGTACTGCAATGCTATAGCGCATTCTTCGATTCTAAAAATGCAAAAATCGTCGATTTAACAGAGGTATGTTTTGAAATCATCAATACACAATAAAAAATGATTAAAAAAAAGAATGTTACAATTAAAATTACTAGTAACTGAAATTCGATATGCAGCTGTAGTGCTTATTACATGATTCTTTCGGTTATTTGATAAAAAAAACGGAAGAAATCTTTGAATAAAATCAACAATATTTTTAACGGAGTCAAGAGTGCAATTAGAATTTCACAATGACCTTAAACAAAATCACCTTTTTTATTTTGAACAACAAATTCATTAACTGTGAAAGATTTCAGACGCAAATAAGGTGGTTTTGAGCATAAAAGGAATTACAAGAGTCCTAATCATTCCTAGTTTATTTCTTCGATTCATATGTCGATACTTCACGAAGGCATTATGTTGATGAATCTTTTCGAAAGATCGAGTAATAAAGAAAGAAAATGTTTAGTATCACGTAGCTGGCGAAGATTTTAAAAGAAATAAAAAATAATGAAGGGCCAAAATAGTATATTTTGCACCTAGGGAGTGAAAAACTGGAAAGTCTCAGAGCACGTGTAATTTATCAGCCAAGGCGAAGTTGAGACTGATAATCATGTGCTCTGAGACTTTCTTTTTTCGCTACATAGGTGCAAATACAATTTTTTGTGAATCCCCCAGCCTAAAGTAATATTTTGGTTTTGCTCAGCGGGAGCAAAATGTTACTTTCGGTTGGGGTAGCACAAAAAATAACTTTTGAAATTAACTTTTCTTGATATTTTTTTTCATTTTTCTTGCGTGGCTGTGCCACTTGCTTGACTATTTTTCTTTAATTATAAACTGGAGCAAAAATGTATCCAATCCCGTTGCTTGCATACGTAATATTTTACGCACGTTTCATTTCTTTGGTGAAAAATCTTCTGATGAGCTTTACACAAAATGCAATCGTACAGGTACTAATTTTATATTTTTGCTTTCATATTTTTATTGAATTTATAATCAAACGTTGCTATTCTGTTACTGTTAATGTCTCATTTTAATGCTATTCTATAAAAAATATTTTAGAGTCACTTTCTTGAGGACACTATAATATGAGAAATGAAAAACTGAACGGTTGAGAGTCAAAAAAATATCTACTTCTTTCCAAATTTTAGGAAGACATTTAAGATTAAAAAATTCAAAATTAAAATTAAATTTTTATGTTTTTTAATTTAAAAGATTTACCACCGGGTTGTCCCTTCGAGTTAAAAATTGCTTCCGAATCGATTTTAAAACGTACGTCGATCTGATTTGTTGCTTTTTGGAGCCTTATTGGGACTTCGAATCTAGGTTTTATAACTGATTTTGTAGCACTGCTTGGCTGGCATAAGTTCACATTTATGGCACGCTTTTCTGCCACATAAGTCGCTTATCACTACGGCGTTCGCATCACACTCGCATACGCTTGTGCGCTAACTTTACTTCGCGTTGCCAGAAACTGTGATTTATGCATCGGAAAAGTAAATGTGAACTTAGCACAGTGCTGTAAAATTGAGTGGGATACTAGTGCCATGGGGACACTTTTTGGCACTTGTATCGTAAAGTACTATTATATTTTTCAAAAGAATACCAAAAGTTTTCTCAATTATTTAAAAAAGTTCTGAGTTTTACCCATACAATGTAGACATGAATAATTTACTATGAGAACCAAGTAATAACGCAACAGCTGCACATGATGGGTCATTTATATCGGAGCCATATACATATAATATAAAAAGCGTATTATTGTAAGTTCACAATCAAACACAAAATAACAAAAAACAGAGTTGCGTTACTTCGAAAGGCTTTTCCATCATCTACGACTGGATGATATGTCCAACAAACGATAGCTACCACCTTTTGCTCAGGGATAACATTCTTGAGATTTTTTTAGCTGCTCAATTTCTCGAAATCAAAGGTGAATACATTTTTTATTTATTTTTATAATTTTTGTTTGTTTTTACAAAAAAATAAAAAATGAAAAAGTAATGTAAAAAAGAACGTAGGCAAAATTTTTGTAATTTATAATTTTCCTTGACACGATGTGTCAAAGAATTGGAAGAACAGTGTTGGGCTTTCATCGACAACGAAGAACTTTTTTCCGAAGATACAGCATTTTTACTTTACTTAGAAGCTAGAAAAATAGGAAATACTGCTATAATGGAACTCATGATCCCTCGGATCATGAAATTTTTCTTGATGCTCGTCAGTTCAAGTGACTTTTTAGAGCTCTCAGTAGGGGAACTCTGTTTACTTCTTCGTTCAAATTATATCAGCGTCAACAGGTACGTTTTTTGCAATAAAGGTGCTATAAATTGACGCCTCTTACGAAAAGTAGGAAGTTTACATTTAATTTAACACATAAACTTCCTACTTTTCGTAAGGGGCGTCGAAATGTTCATCGATAAAAAGACAATAATTTATTAGGAGGCTTGTATATAATGACAGTTCATATTTTCATCTCCCCAGTGAAATGGAAGTACTTATGTCAGCTGTTAGATGGCTTATGCATGACTGGGAAGGAAGAAAACAACATTTGCTGGAAGTTATGAAATGCATTAGGTTTGGCTTAATAGCTCCATGGCAACTTGTTGACGTCAAGAGAAATCCTGAAAACCCGGAATTTATGGAGCTTATGTCATATACAGAAATTCAAAAAATGGTTGACGATGGTTTAGCGTAAGTCTAGTATAATATGATTAATTGAAAGAAAATTATACACGCGTCTCTTGAGGTTTTCAAGTATACCGATATGTTGACAATCGAATTCAATGACACTTATGCAATAAATTGTTATGAACATATTCTGAAATTTATGCTTACGTCAGCTTATATTGTGAATTACAGTTTCGTTATCATCAAGTACTGGTATGGTAATCAAACAGAAGATTATTACCACTGGATAGATCTGCTCGGATTAACTGAACCAACAAACAGAAATTGGGCTGGTGAAGATAAAGTACGCCTCCATGAATGTACAATATTCACTAATATTATTATATGATTCGTTTTTCATCTTTCTCAACATTGCAGAATTACGTGACGTACAGAGAGTTTTTATTATATTTAGATGAGTATCAAAAAACAAAAATATCAGGAATAAAGAATAAAAAAACTCGTGAAAAAACATCACCAGCCACTTCACCTGTTAAAGAATCATCCCCGCAGTCGACATTGGCCTCTAAAAATCGAACCAGTCACATTTCTCATTCCTCGGAAATTCCATATCCGAGTAAATAAAATTTTTTTATTTTAAAATTTGTGAAAAATATTTATCTTTCAAACGATCATTACATTTTCAGTGACAAATTCTAAACCTTCAAAGAATTTCACAGAATCGTCAAATGATAATCAACACTCTTCCCCGCATGTGATAATGCTACCACCTGAAATGTTGAACCAATATCTCAATAACGCTAATCGAAGTTCTGCGAAATTGGCTAGTAAGTCGACGAACGTTTTATCAAGATCAAAGAATTAAAATTTGAGTCAATGCAGTGGTTGAAAAATTTCTTTGTAAAATTAAACTCAATCTCTTTGTCATAGAAGAAACTTTTCATAAATGGAAAGAAAAATTTTATTACATTCTAATTTTTTTTCAGAAAACATTATTTTAAAACCTTGCATTTTACTATGTACTTATAATTTCATTACTACTGTAATTTGAATGATTAATTTTTTTTTTGTACCAGTTAATGTTACCCAAAAGCAGAGAATCATTATTCGAAGAGAAAAATCAAAAAGTAAAGTATCGGTTGAGCTTTTATTCTTCCCCCAATATCTCAACTGAACTTTTATACGAAGCAAAGTAAAAACTTTTTATTAAAAAAAAAACAGCATTTGCAGTAGAGCAATTACAATACAAAGAGGCAAAAAGTTTTGTAGAAAGTATCGAAGTGTCTGACGGAAAATGTTCGAAGTTTGATATAGCGATGAGAAAAACGGATCCGTTAAATCCGAAAATCTATACAATCGTAAAGTAGAGTGTGTCTAAAGATTACAGCGCTCTTAGAAATTTAAAAATGATCCAATTTTTTCACACAGTTTCGTGTAATTTACTGAATATAATAATCGGCTCTTAAAACTATGACATTTTATACAGGAGTACTGATGACTATTGCTCGTTAAGTATTACTGAACTTCTTAAGATCAAACATCATAAGATATGTTCAAAATATTATTGTGTAAATCATACAGACATAATCCATTTAAATCGAATTACAAGCTTGCTTTGCAACTGTTTTGTAAGTTCGAATACATAAAGCCGAAAGCTTTTAACTCATAATTAATTAATTAATTATTCAAATTCTCGTAATGAATAACTGTTGAGCGAAATTTAAAGTTTTCTTCTTAAATTGGTAAATTATTAAAAGTAGTTATGAACACATTCATCAACCGTTTACCCCGGTCATATTTTTAAAATAAAATTTTTAAATATTAAACATGTTAAATACAGTCAACACATGAAATATTGAATTATTCGTTAAAAAAAAAGAAATCGATTGTATATGATTTCAGAAAATACAGTATTTTGGAGTGACTTGATGTAAAATTTAAGTATAAAAACAATAAATTGTATTTTTATAGTATTTTAACTTTCCTTTACGTTAAAATTTTTCCATTATTGGAGATAAAATTTCCTACTTTTTAACAAGTAAAAATTTTGATGGCTATTATAATATTTTGTACATTATTGGCATCATTATAAGATATACAGCCATTTCGTTGTTAACATATGTTATGAACTACAAAATACAAATGCCTAAATTACATAATTGTTCAAGAAACTAGAGTAGAATATACATTAAAACACTATAGAAAAAAAATTGTAGAGTTAATTTGGAACAAGCATTACAATTGTAACATATGCAACATACCTCTATATATCATTATTTTATTCGATTCTATTCAACTGCTTAAATTAGCGTATAACAAACAGTTCTTTCTTTTTTTCCTTTTATTTTACAACAGGTAAACATATTGTAATATTTCGTTGATACTACATAAGAATACCGAGATCGATTTGAGATTTCTGGGTTGAATTATGATAAAAATGGTGTTACAGATTATAGTATTGATCTTTCATTTTCATATTTTCCACACTTCCATAAAATATGATTTATTGTTTCTTCAGACTGATTGTCGCAATTTTATGTTGAATATTTTAAATCGATTAAATTTTTGAGTGATTTGTGGTTTGATCGAAACCTGTTAATAGTAAAAATGGCCATTTTGTTTATATTTAGAAAAAAATTTAAACCATCGACGAAAACTAGGCTTATAATAGTTTTCAAAGAAATTATTTCCAGTATTGTATAAGTTTAGAAATGTGTGCTTCTTTATCTTGTAGACTTTTTTACTTTAAGTAAGAAAAAATGTCCAAGTAAGAGATCTCGTGATGCTGACGTGTCCCTGACACCGTCGCAATCTTGGCCGCAAATGTAATGTAATGTAATTTTTATTGGTCCATCTCAAAGGTATTGGCTGCAAAGTTAATGCATATTGACTTGGCTGCAAAGTTAATGCATATTGACTTGGCTGCAAAGTTTCAGTTTAGTAAGTTTTTATTGGCATTATATTTCGTATACACTGCCATAGTGCTGCTGGCGACTTGGCTGCAAATTTTTTTTTTTTTAGTTTGGTTACGGCCCTCTCTGCTACGAGGCTAATTGGCCAACCTCACCGTTCTACTTAACGGTGGGTCTTCCCGTGTGTATGTCAATGTTGATGTGTAAGTGTATGTGTTAGTGTATTAGCGTGTACCTATAGTCGATATGGTTGCGCCTCCCATACCACTGAGGTTACGCTTTGATAATGGTGTGACCCCCAACACCAGAGACCGCAGTTGAAGTGCTCTAGCTTTCTCCCAAGGAAAATTTCCACGGTATACACCCAACGGTGCAAACCCGCAGAAAAAAACCTCGGGAAAAAACCAGCCCACCGCCGGGATTTGAACCCTTGACTTCTCCGTTGAGAAGCAAGAGCGCTAGCCCCACAGCCACCGCGGCCTCCTTGGCTGCAAATAGTCAAAGCGAGAGGTGCTGCCACCTGTACATAGGTTCTGCCAAACAACGCGCGTTGAGTTAATAATCTACCTTACCCACTGTACATCATGATAGTCTATAACAGGATGCATTTTACCGCGTGCGAGTCCCACGTCTTTTCTAATATTCCTATTATTATGATTTTTGTTTGTGTGTTGCCGTACACGCTGCAGTGCACCACATGCATATAAGGCAGTGGTGTGTCTTCCACCTCTCTTATACCTTTCCATTCGTTACACATACTGTCATCTCTTTCTCGCTGCCGAAGCACGAGGGCAACGTTAGCCACATGAGCAACAAGTGGCTCGTGGCGATAAAAAAGATTGAAACCAGCAGTCAGCTATATATGTGCAGTTGGTAGCGGCAGCACGATCTCGACAAAACAAGGCTGCCATATATATGTACGCCTGTATATACTTACCTGGCTGTATACACACATATGTATATACATATAAATCTCTATCTATATGTGTATGTATATATTCACACATTCATACATTCATATATATCTATTATATATATATATATAGCTAAATGTAACATATAAGCCAGCACACAATACTTACACGTAGTTCGTACATACAGGCATGTATAATTATAACGAGTTCGGATAAATAAAGATACAGGTAGTGATGTAGTGATACTATAATTTCTATCCCAATGTATTTGGGCAGTGATCAAACATCGACTCGATTCGTGTTCATCCGTGAGCGTCAAAAAGTTGCTCGAGTCTCGGTACCTCGCATTTCGAATGCATCGCGAGTCAAGTGCATCGCCAAAGTGAAAATAGTGTGAAATAATACAACGCAGTGTATTGTAGGTTCGTGGAAAATTATGGCCGAGGTACCAGTGCTTCAAGAAACTCAACCCCGCGAGCCCGAGGACGAGGTACCTGCAGTTACCGGCCTGCTCGAGACCATAAACGAAGGTTAGCGCGTATGGATAATTTACGACTTGCACAAAATGTACCGTACATATCGCGAACTTACATGTTACACGAAGGTAGCGCGAATTTGAAAGCCAGGAATGGTAGCGAAAACCGTCTGACCTGATGGCGAACGCCTCGAACAAATCGACTACTGCCCATAAGTACCTATCTGCTACTTATTGTCAAATGCAGTGCGTTTACGCATGACGACTGCGACGCATCGAGCAGGCGTTCGTTTTGAAAAATCAGGCCTATCCATTGAGAGCACAAGCGTGGCCCGTACACCACTAAATAAAGCGTTATTAAAAGTAACAACACTTTATAAAACTGCTTAAAAACATGCTTGTGGTCGCGTTAGAGCGTATTTTTAGGTTAAACGGGTAAAAGGTGCTCGCATTGATTTGATTCAGGTAAGTATGCATCGCGATCAACAGAGCTGATCTGGTCATAGTTTGTGCGTGCACCGCTCTTTCTTCGGCATCTCACTCGTCGAGGAAGGCTGAGGGAAAAAGAGCGACGTGAGCTGTGATCACATGCCGCGGTGTGCATTACTTGGAGCAATACGACTCAACATGAATAGGCCCGCCTACGTAGTCGAATCGTCCAGTGATTCTATTCAACTCTCTGCACGTGATTCTCGTGTTATTATTATTATTTTTTTTCATGTAACCAGTCGCATCCTGATTGCACTCGTCGGTCAGACTGCATTATTTCTCAGGCAGTAGCGTTGGCACGGGAAAACTGTGAAAACACCTCGAGAATGTGTGTTTCTGTGGCATCTACCGTATCGTTGCACTCAAGTACTTTGTACACGACGTAGACAAAAGTTATAAGCAGCTAGCGCGGGCAGTAACGAAGCATTGCCTAACTGTATTTATCTTAATTAGTGCGCGAAGCCATTTTAAAATAAGCACTGCACTAGTCGTCGTTAACGTATTATAGTTTCTTCGAATGCCATAAGCGAAATATTTGTATATATATTTAACTATGTAATATTGTATGAATATTACTTGTGTGAGAAAATTTGCACGTTTGTCGCGTAAAACCGATTGACGCAGCTGCAAAAAATACCACAATCGACGATCGATTATACGCGCAACTTGATCGTGTTCATTTCCTCCAAATGACGCATTGGAAAGTCAACAATTTTGGTATTTGGGCGACTATAACTAAAAATTACTCATGTGCCCACCCACTCACTGTAGAAACGCAAAATTTCCAAAACATAACATCGAAAACCAGTTTGTAAATAGCCGTTGATCTACTGTTAACGCAACGACGATCAGCCGCACACGACACTCTGCTCAAAGCGCCTATAAGAAAAATCAACCTTGTATATGAACCGCACACTAGCGAAATTTGCATATTTCCGTCTGCAGCTTCAAAACTTTCTCTGCGTATATATCCGTACACGCACGCTCGAGTTGTATGGATATATGCTAAGCAAGCCCATCGCGTGTTTTACCACCTACAACTGTGTACTTGCACGCGATTGTCTTTACCTTGCTCAAGTGAATGCATCAAACGCTCGCATTGTGTATGAAGAAATTATTGGGGATGCGTGTTTTTCAAGATCGACATTTTTGAAGCAGTACATTTTTAGAGTTTATCTAGTTACTTTTACGACATCTCTTTTACAACCAATCACTTTTCAATTGAGTAAAGAAAATCAGCTTCAAAAAATAATAAATCAACTTTTGAAAATCATATCTTGGATAAAATTCAAAGGCAATGTCATCCTCAAAAGATTACATTTAAAATTAAAAGTAACAATTTGCCATTTATAGTTTGGATAGATATTTTTAGCTTCAAACTACCCGCGAACACAGCTGATGTTTATTTTTCTTACTGTGAAATCGAATAACAGATGGCGTTAAAGTTCACTTTTTTTGGGTCTTAAAGTCTTTCTGAGTTTTCTGACGCAATTTTCATATTTCGAGGATGACATTTGCGTATCGCCATCAAAGTGAGAGTGATTTATTCATACGATTTCATTACCGTGAATTTTATGATCATAGCAAAGCGTTAAAATAATCACTCTAAAATGTGAGTAACGCTCTTATACACATTTAAAAAATTAATGCAAAAACATCTGAAACTTCGTCCAGTTGGATAGGTTAGTTTTACCAAGAGTAGTGCAAAATGGAAAAACCAAGCTTCGCCGAAGACAGTAAACTTTCATATCTATCACCTAATTTAGCTGAGGCAGTGTCAAAATTAAATGAAAATGCAGATAAGAATGATTATATTTTTGCATTTTTTATCACAATCATGTCAGAAAATGGATATCGTGTAGCTAGTTTATATAATCCAATAACAGGGTATGCATTGCAATTTTGTTTCTCTATTTGCCAATGATATTTAATTCTACTAAAATTGTATATATTTTCAGTAAATGGAATGAAGAAAGAATACACATTCCATTGCTGAGAGACTGTAAATTGCCCGACATTAATGCCTACAAAATAGATTTTATATTATATCACACAAAAGAAGTAACATGCAGTCTAATAGCTATAATACTTGGAGATTGGATGTTAATTAATTTAGTACCCAAAGGTACTAGTACAAGGTGTAAGACACGAACCATGTCAATTCAAGTTCCAAAATACATCAATTTATTCAATCGAGATCTTGGAATTTATTGGCACTTGAAAGAATTATCAATGAGGTTGGTTTGACATCAAGATACCTAATATTTAGCTTCAAATATTATTATATATAATGACATTAACTACATGAATATAATTCTCAGGTTTAAAAATGAATTATTTGCCCACGTCCACAGTGAAATGATAATGGAACTTGGTGTTGCTAGCCCTTGTTTACAGGGCTTACCACAAGAAATTAAAGCTCATATTGTTAAGAATCTTGATAGGAAAAGTCGTGAAAATTTGGAGAATTGCTCAACAGAGTTTAGTTAAAATTTCCAATATTATATAGTACTTTTGTCCACTGTTGAAATTAGTTTTTTATAATTTCCATGTTAAAAAGACTGAAATGTAAATATTTATGGAATGTTAAATTTTCTAGAATACTATAATAAGTCCTATTATATTTTTACTACAAATTTAATGATAGTAGAAGTTGTTGCTGTAAGTTTATGTAATTTTTTATGAATTATTTGAATCATATTTATGATTCAATTGAAGTATGTAAAAATTTTTTTTATTTTCAAAATATTCATACTGATTTTTCTAAATTGTTTTTTTATTCTTCTTTAATAAAGATTTATTGAAGAAATCAACATTGACGATATTGTATGATGATCATAAACTTTTGATAGGTGCTGAAAATGTACAGTTCTAAGATTTACAATAAACTTCCTGTACCTTTCAACATTTTTTATGTTTTATTATCAAAAAATCACTACTTAAAAAAAAAGCCTAGCATAATTTGATGCAAAAATCAGATGTAGATATGTTATTTTTTACTATGGCTTGACCAGCTGTAAATACCATTTTTAAAAACTGTATTTTCACAAATTAAATATAAATACAGATTATTTTATTACTATTTTATAAGTAAATTGTTTGAAAAATGAGCAAAAATGTAATATTTCAACATTGATGAAATTTTAATTCCAGACGATCCTGAAAGTTGCTCGAAGAAAACGCTAGCTGATGATGGCCCTTCACAAGACACAGAAAAACAATTTAGAAACGGAGAAACAGGTAATTTGTCTGTATAATGAAAAAAATCAGCCAGTTTTATTTAAAACAACAAGATAATTTGTAACACAATCAAGTCAAAATAATTTGAACTCAACTGTTAAGATTATTACGTGGACTGTTTCATACTCATTGCTTATAACATAACCAGTGTTATTCTCCAGCGTTGGGTTGGGCTTTGCTCCGCTGTATTAAATCAACATTAAGAGGTTGACTGAGAAGCAGTCTTGTCTCTTTTATCTCCCAACATGACCAGGCTAAAGATGGGATCTTCCATATCTCGATAGACCGCTACTTTTACTCTTTTTCATTTTTTTATACACACGCATACAACATGCCTTATACTTTTGCAAAACTAGGTCGTCTAATTTTTTACAAACAATTTTTAGTCTTTTACAACCATGTGAGCTACAATTTGCTTGAAGCCTATCAAATGAGATGCTGACAGTAATTTGTTTTTGTTTCGGAATTCACAAGTTTGAATTATTCTCGGAATAAGCGGATACAATGTCAAAGTAAATACTTGAATGAACTTCGATCATAATAAATACCTCTAACATTATACATACATGAATGCTTTTAGTTATCCGCTTTAATCGGAGAATTTAAATTTTATAAGAACAAAACCGTTGTTCAAACGGCATTTGTTCATCTGTACTGAGCTAAGCAAACAATTTTCAAAAAATGGTAAATTAATGTTTACGCATATATTTACAAAGTACCTTCGCTCGAGATAATTTAGAACGAGTTATTGGGCTCACGCACCGAAAACTTCAATGAAAAATAACATTTTTTTTAAACACAGTCCGCGAAAAAATAAAATATATAGTTCATTGCATCGGCACAGAGCCACAACAGAACCTTTGTTTTTTACTAGAGTGAGCAAGTCATTGAAAAGTAAACATTTAAAAATGCCAAAATGCTGAGAGTGAATCGCGAAATCCAAAATACCATTATCACTTAGAATTCTGTACATACATCTTATTCGTATTCGTATAAAATCATGATCAACGGTCCTTATATCCTGATAAAGTTATTGAAATTGATGAGTTTTATTGATTTGATCAATTGATCTACGTGGAACTTGGATCTTATTCTGAAATTGATAGTTTCATCTTTTGCAATTTCATAATCTCTTGAGCTAATAAAAATGATTCTCTCGATAATTTTTTGAAAAATTGTTGACTGTCAAATGCATTAAAAGTAAATGAAATCAATCTTAATTACTTTATTAAAGTAAACCATTTAAATGAAATTATTGAATTGAATAAGTTGCAAGTAAGCCTGTGATGACGCATCACGCATCAACATTTCCATTCCTTGTCACCGTACAAGCTCAAATCTACAAATAAAAAAAAATTGAAAGTGCTCGTCTTGTAGGATTCTGCCCATAATCATCGTTACCATCGTTAAAAATTGCTCAAAACCATAATTCGTGCTTCATAAACAGTAGAAAATCGTTTCATCAAGTCTATACTGTGCAAGCTCTTTCGGAAGCTAAGGGTAGACTTTCTCTCTGTAGGCCTCGCTTTGCACACTCACTAGTATATACATGAGCAAGTAAACGCAACGAGCACATCAGTGGACCTCCGTACAACGCGCTTGCGCCCACACGATCTGTCCTTCCTCTCTGTCTCTCTCGTTCTCCCTCACTCTCGCTCTCGTAGCTCTGGCTCCTCTTCGGCCGCTTCTGTATTACTGTATAGAGCGGGTGAAACTTGGCGCGCGCAAAACGCTGAGGGTTGGTCTATAGCTCGTACGCTTTTAGAAATTCAGTCTCGAAGATCTCTCGCGAATAGCACGCGGGACCGGGCGTCAATTTTCCTAAACGACGACGACAAAGTCGACGTTGACAACAGACGCGATAAAAAGCCGCGTTAGATCCGATGCAACTACGTCCTGCGTGGCTAATAAACCAATAGTGGGTGCAAATTAGTGCATATAGCCGGTCTTTGTAGCAAACGACATCAGCAGCTGAAAGGCTTCTTTGTATATGGGTCACTGTCGCGCGTGGTGAGCACGCCCTGAACAAAAGGTTGCTGCCGCGGCCTCTTTCTATCTTTTTCTCGTCCTCTCACACGATCACTATTGTTTTTATCTTCTTGCGTGATTGTGCTTATTTGTGAGTGTTATATTTTTGGATAAGATCATGCTCATGCGAGTGTACTATGTTTACATTCACATCTGATATTGAATAAGTAAACATTGGCACACATTTTCTCATTTTAATCGTTCATTTTTTTAAAAAACCATACTTTGATTCAATGATTAAGTGACTTTTTTTAGATTGGTAAAAATAATGAAAATAGACGTATTTTAAATGATAGCTCTCTGTTGAAAAATGAGCAATTAACTGAAATTATCTTGCACTAATAAGGAAAATTTCAACTTACTATACGGGAATCCTGATGCCATAAGTTCAAGTTATTCGGCCATATTCGGGTATTGAATATAAATAATGTTCAGATAATCCTAAAAACATATACGTTTTATTGACGGACGCATTTGAAAGACTATATTAGTTTCAAAGCCGTTTATCATCGTATATTAGTATCAGACACGTTTATATTTTTATGTTCATCCGCTGAATATACGAAAGATGACACATTGAGAAGAGAGGGTACGGGTAATAATGCGGTCAAGTCGATTGAAGGGATGTAGGACGAGTAGAAATAGAGGTGCATACATTTTTTCCTCATTATCATCACACATGCGCTTGAATGTTGTGTACGCCAGGCTGATGCAGCAATTTTCCTTTCGATAAACACGATAGTGCACTCATGAAATATACATATATTTGTTTTTATTTCAAAACTTAGTTCGACAAGATATTTCAGGTATTTTATGATTACGTCAATTTATTTACCTTCGTGAGCAGTTTAAAATAATTCCTAAGTCCATGCAAACTTTCGCTCATACGTTTAGTGTATTGATTTATTTTAAAAACTATAATGACTAGGCTTGGAAATTCTAAAACAACTAATTCTGATACTTTTTAATAATTTATTATCATACTTAATTGGAAACATGTATTGAAAGGGTCTGTATTTATTGTAAATTGAAAATCAACTAAATGATTAAATCATAAAGGGGTATAATTCAAAATCGTAACTGAAATTAATAAGTAATGAAATATGCAATATATATGGGCAAATCTAAAAGTAAAATACAGTTTCGTTAACAAGAATAGGTGAAATATTATTTTGCTTGCCCAGAAGCCCGGACCCCCGCAAATTGTTCCTAGGGGTCCTAGGAATCAGAAAAAACGCGTGAACGTGAAATTTGAAGATAGGTATCTTTTTTTTGTCAATTTTGTGTTTTAGAGGCCGAAAAGTCATATTTTCACGTAAATACGCCAATTCACTTAATTTCTAAGGGGCCGAAAAAGTATCAAAACTCATCTGAAAAAAGTAACTGAGTACTGTATTCGATAGGAAATTTTTTTCGGCTTTTCGATAGTATTATTAAATGTTTTGAAATATGCAATTTTCACCGACAAAATCGCCGTGAAACATGGAGGGCTAAATATCTCAAAAAATTCAGTACGAAAACGTGATTTTTTGGTTTATTTTTGAATTTTCTTTATGTAAATAAAAATATCGGAAAATATAATATTAACATCGAAAAGCTAGGAAATCTCCTATCAAAAACATATCTTCATTTATTGTTTAGTCGAATTACAATGTTATAAAAGCGAATTTATTGTACTCTGTTTGCTGTTTTCTTTTTCTGAACTGTTTTCAGCGCGGTGGCGCGGTTGAAAAAATAAATGAACATATGGTTTCGATAGGAAATTTCTTCAGCTTTCTCATGGTGCAGTCAAATTTTCCGATAAATTTTATTTTCACAAGGAAAAATCAAAAATAAACCAAAACATCACTTTCATAGCACTGTGTGGCATGAGTTCACATTTATGGCACGCTTTTCTGTGGCATAAGTCACACATTCTAACACCGTTGCGTTCGCATCACACTCGCATACGCTCGTGCGCTAACCTCACTTTGCGGTACCAGAAAGTGCGACTTATGCATCGGAAAAGGGGGCATAAATGTAAACTTGGCCCAGTGCTATAAGACGTTGTTCAATACTCGGGCCATAGGGGACACTTTTCGGCCCAGCTATTAGGACCCTCGCTGCGTTCGGGCCCCAAACTACGCCATGCCAAAAAGTGTATGGCACTTGTATCGTAAAGTACTACAAGTATTTCCGTACTGAATTTTTCAAGATATTTAGCCCTCTATGTTTCACGGCCATTTTGTCGGTGAAAATTGCATATTTTGGAAAATCGAATTATACCATCGGAAAGCTAAGAAAATTTCCTATTGAATACAGTAGTCAGTTACTTTTTTCAGATGTGTTTTGATACTTTTTCAGCCCCTTAGAAATTAAGTGAATTGGCGTATTTACGAGAAAATATGACTTTTCGGCCTCTAAAACACAAAATTGCCAAAAAAAAGATACCTATCTTCAAATTTAATGTTCAAGCATTTTTTCTCATCCCGAGGACCCCTAGGAACAATTTGCGGGGGTCCGGGCCCCTGGGCGAGCAAAAAAATATTTCACCTTTTCTTGTTAACGAAACTGCATTTTATTTTTAGATATATCCACATATGGTAGTGTGTATGTTTTGATGAAGTTTTATCTGTTAATAGTTATTGCTTCCTCATAGAGGAAGCTTTGTGACGGACCGATTTTCGACTTTCATAACTAATAATCGTAGAGTACTTTTACATATATATTCTTAA
>CACVKI010137362.1:0-23445 GCA_902732785.1 Trichogramma evanescens | reverse complement strand
TTTCTCGGATATTCATTCATACTCGCGGCAGCGCGTGTTCATTTCTTTGCCGTGCGAATTATATTTTCGCAAGAGTTTAATTAGCAGAGGCCTAAAAAATAGGTGATGGATTTAGGCTGCTCAATTCGGCGTTGTTTACGCTGGCCGCGCGTGTCAGATATTGCGTTACTTTGTACCTGTCGTGTGTGTCATCGAAATTATACATAGAAGATGCGCGAGATACATTAAATTGTAATTCATGCGTAACCGCTCGCTAGCTGCTTCTCGCAGTTTCATTAATTTTTTTTATAATTATTTTTTATAGTAAAAGGTTGCATCACGGGCTGTAACAAACATATCAACACATCAATTTTCAATCAACTCTTCAAAGTGTTGCTGAACAACAGATCATTCAACCAATTATCATTTGAACTTTTTTCCAAGTATCTGATCCCTATTGTTAGGCAATTAGAAAATCCTTAAAGCAATAAAATAATTGTTCATCAACATCGCCTAATAAACCCGACAATTGATTTCCGTACATACTGTAAGTGCAACGGCCAATAAAAAAGCTGTGAAAGTAATGAAAATTTAAATCACTGCAAATATTTGTTAACATATACTCCAAAAGCAGAATATAATTTGAAAAATGAAAATCACACTTGGACGTGAAATCTTAATATTTTATACTAAATAAAATCGTAATATAGTAAAAATATGTATAATTGACTTTATAATAATTAACTCAAATATCGAAATAGTTCTAATAATAATAGCATGGTTTCTTTTTTGTATACGGGTAATTTTCACGTATCATAAATGTCAGAAAAATGTTTTAATTGAGATGTTTAAAAAATTTAAGCAAGATTATGAGGTTATGTTATTATACTAGAACAAAGTTAGTACGATATTAAAATGATTAGATAATTTTTAAAGAATAAAAAAGTAAAATAACTTGTGCCATTTTATTACAGGAAGAGAAGAGCACGATCAATACAGAGAATCGTACGATCAGTAGGGTGGAATTCGAGCCAGGCGTGGATGACGATGGAAAATCGGTGACTTGCAGGGCGGAAAATCCAAACGTGACTGGACTGTTTCTAGAGACCTCCTGGCGGATCGACGTCGTGTGTGAGTAATTTCAGATTCTCTACGAACTAAATCCCCGTTTCGTGGCACAGGCTACGGTCAGCATCTTCTACCGGTCGTTCTTCGTCCAATTCCTTTAGCTTTTTCGTTTCTTTCTGTCCTCTCTCTCTCTCTCCGTCTTTCTCTCTCTTTGTCTATACGGAGACACACACGTACACACCAACACGCACCCAGCCAAAGTAAGTCTAGGCCGATTGCTTTTTTTTATGATCGCTACACGTCCTAACGCTGAGGACTCGACTTCGAACCAATCACTCGCAATTGCTTGTCAATTCTCATTCGCCATAAAGAGAGAAAAAATTTAGCTTCGTAAAAATAGAAAAGTCTACAAACGAATCAAAAAGCTAAAAGCATAGCTAAAATTTTAAAATGCACGAGCTTTAATATTTATGCCAAGCTTAACGCAAAGTATATTAACGCGGATTATACATGATGGATGCGACACAGATAAAATGCTGCTTAAGGCTCTTGTATAACGAATTACTACACATACTTCGTACTGTATTTTTTTCGAGTTAACTGTGGATCTAACGATTTTTTGCATTTGGAAGCATCAGAGATGCAAAACGTCACCGGGCTCGCAATCATAGCAGGCTTACCAAACCGAGAATCCAGATCAAGCACTCGACGAAATATCAGTTTGAAGCCATAACAATTCGGTACTCTCTAGCATTAATTGAAAAGCTAACGCGCCGACAGAAAGAATGTCCGTCTATAAATTCAACTTTATTTAACGTTGCTCTCCATGCAAAAATAGAATTTACCCAAGCTTTCTTTTATGCTCGCACGCATACGTTGTTAGGTAAATTTTTCGTTCGATCTTTTACGGCGTAACCAGCAACAAAGGTCAATTATATACACGTATATGTAGATGAGAAAAATCAAGCTCATTGATGCTTTTGACGCATTGACGGGATCCGTTTGATGAATTCTTTCGCTGGCAATACCAGCAGATGCACGCGTGCTGTGCTTTATTCCTTTCCTATTTTTTTCCTAGTTTTTTTTTGTTGTTTTTGCAATTCACGAACAATTCATAACCCTGAAAATTTTTCCACAATGCACCCCGCGAATACACGCGCGATATTCTTTTTTATTTATTAACCGGTAGCGCTGGATGATGTGTGGTAAAAAAAAAGATTGATTTCGTTGTTAGGCGCGTGAAAAATACCAGAGGCGTAGAGAATATAAGAGCAGTTGACGCGCGCGCGCGCTTGCGGCGAGGCCTGTGTGAAAGCTCGAGGCTCGCACAGTGCGGATATAGCGGCAAAAAGGCTTGGGCCAAAGCAGTCCCCTTAGTGCGGCATTGACTGTCCACTGCTGGTGCTGCTGCTCGCGACGATATGCGTCCACATCCGTCCGCTTTTATTGACCGAAGAAATTTATCACGAAACTACATTCATCCGCAGGCTCGTAAAACCTGCGCGTCTGGCATACCGTGCGATGCCACTATGGCTGAAAAGTTATGACTCAAACTTTCCCTGACGCTCTCTTTGTGCGATGGTTTGTTGGCTAGGCTGCGCAGATAGAAAGAGAGGCGAAAGAAAGAACAAGAGGGAGCGAGAGAAAGACAGGCGTTCGCGGAGAGGCAGTGATAGTGCGCAAGCACTATCCTATATCTATCGAACTCGATTTTAGCAAGGGAGAGAGAGAGAGAGGGAAGGAGGGAGGGAGACGGCTGGCTGCAGCTTTTTTGCTCGCCAATGACGATGAACTGCATATATAAGAAAAACGCTCAGTCGTAATAAGATTTGTCGTAAAAATGGATGGGCGTAAAGAAGTATATAAGGAATATTCTCCAATAGCGCCAACACGCGACTCTCTTTTTTCCTACCTCTCTCTCTCTCCTTTTCTTATACAATGCTCCCGGGGCAATTACCAGTCTATACGTACGAGGCGAAATTCAGCCGAACGATAATGGTTGCAATGATAAGACATCACTTGACTCGTTCGCGCGCTCGCGCTCGTCGCCCCGGAATAGCTCGACAAAATATTAAGTCTCGTTTTGACGCCGTGAAATATCGACGACCATCAGCGCGGCTATAAGCTACCATTGTTAAAATAATTCCTTCACCTCATTCTCTTCTCTTTTTTTTTCACAGATGCGCCAATAGTGTCGTTGAGGCTTGGCTCGACTCTGAACGCCGAGGACATCAAAGAGGGCGACGATGTTTACTTCGAATGCCAGATTAAAGCCAATCCACCCTGGTCGAAGCTCACTTGGATACACAACGTAAGTGTTGCATCGACAAATACCTCAACCTTTTTTATTAATCGAGTCATGAAAGAATAATAAGAAAAACGCTCGAGGAAAAGAGAATTATAGTTTGAAAATGCAGCTGCGTAAGAGAATTTATAGAGATAAGCTTCGGTAATGAGCTCGAGTCATTTTCTCACGGTGAGCGGCAACGCGCGCTGCTGCGCCCTAGTGCCGAGCGTTTCTACAATGGACATGAATTATGCAGTATATTTCTTGCCCCGACCGGCGCGCAAGAAAAGTGTGTAGCTGCTATATACATCCGAATGGTATGGAAGTTGTAGCAAGCGGCGAAACGTTGTTAAATATTCGGACTGTTAAGTAAATGACTTTTTCATCGTATCGTATTTATCAACTTTATAAATTTCTCATGAACGCATAAAAAGCGAATTTTCAATTCGAACAATTTGCCCCCAGCCCCCCTGGCTCAAACAGATTTAAACTATGCAAGTGCGGAAGGAATAAAATCCATACACAAACACATATTTTCGCTGAAATTGTTTCGCCCATATTAGTCAAATTTTTCTCCCATACTTACGAAGAGTATGGTAAATCTTATGCATGTATAAACATACTTTCTTTCGCTCGACTGCTTACGTACTCGGCTTACTTTTACAGTAGAAAAAAGAAAATCAGTTAAAGAAAACTTTTTTATGCTATATTCATCCTCTCAGCAACTTTGCACTCGGTTCTGTGACGAGTCTTTCAGATCCCTTTCCACATATTTTACCTTTATTCATGTACTGCTAGGAATTATTGGTGTACATATATGATAAATGTGTTTGCAAGTTTACTCCTATATATCACTTTTACCAATAAGGAAGACTACGAGCTTTTTCATATTTATATGCAGATTGTACCTTTGAATGAATGCCTTTTTATAGTGAAGAGAAAGACAATGCCAAGATAACAATGAAAATTTAAAATCCAATTTTGAGACCTTTACAAAATCTCAATTATAATTATGAAAATTGTGACATTGAAAGTTGCAATATATGATCAAAATCGAATGTTTGGCCGCTGTTAGATTTGTCATATTTACCCCAGCTCCTTTACTTTTTTTCGTCTAAAATTAGATAAAACATGACGTTCGACAAGCTCTGGGAATATCATTATATTTTCCTCATTACCAAGATAACCTAATGCTGTCGATATTTCACTAGTAAAGGAGTATTAAGCCACTGCTCTTAGATTTTTCGAGCAATAATAATGATTGGAAAGATAAATCAGGATTTAATGTTATGTACGAGTCAAATTTAAATATATATCTATTCATATCTGTGATCGAGCGTTTTAGAGTGCTGCATTATTGGCTTCATGGTTGTATGGGTGTACATAGGTGCAATTGACACATGATATTCGCAGAGCGTCGAACGCATGCTCGCATATATCGTATATATATGCGTGTATACATCTACCCGATGCCGAGCCACAATCTCCTACTTTTCCCTTCCATTTTAATCGGCACTTCTCACGTCTAGACGCTCCATAATTGCAAGCCATTAGATAAGTATCGTGACATCGACAAATACCTACATACACACACGTACAGACACACCCACACATACTCGCTCTCACACACCACACATTTGAGAGCGCAGGTAGCGATTATACTATTTCTGTTAAAATCGTAGGAATTACTTGGAAGGACGTTATATAAACGAGCACATACTGATAAGCTCGCTGAGTCGAGCATTTATAGGCAAAAGATATACACGCTAGTAATTACGATTGAAGCTGGATGTAGAGGAAAAGCGTCGATTCGACCCTGGCGCACCCGGCGTATATTCTACTTCGCATTCAAGCGCATTTTGGTCCAGGCTCTAGGTATCCGTATACATTGGGAGCGCACATGAGCTCTCGTGTACAGAGACGTACATACCCTAGCACTCATATATGGACAGCTCCATGTTAAATCGAATGAGTAAACAATTTTTCTTTCTGATATGATAAACTTGTTTTTCATGTCATACATGTCCTCAAATTACATTAGCATTTTAAGGACCATTTTTTTGTCGTGTTACTGTAATTCATCGTTATCACTAAGACTAGCGGAATTCCTACCTCAGTCCTGCGAACTTTAGGAAAAAGGAGCTTTTTTATTGCCAATTGCCTAAATTAAAAAAGAATTTCTCTTAGAACGTCTCGAATTTTTCATTAAGACTCATTGCAAAAATTTATAAGGGATGTGTTGAGATTCTAAAAAATTTCTGTAAATTTTATGCTGATGAAAATCCTAATCGAACTCAATTAGATTTGGACTTTTACGCTTCTCTTTATAATAAAAAGCTGCCAAAATGATCCGAATCTTTTAATATATTTTTTTTACACGTTAGAACAATTTTCTCTTTTCTCTCTCCCTACATAAAAACGATCTCAGAAACTCTATACAGCTAAAATTTAGGGGCACGTATGACATTGAAAACAACAAGCTATTCTTTCAAATGACAAAAAAAATGTTTATTTATCGATTTTACATAGAACTGACCATATATGTAGTATATATGTAAAGTGTATATGTATATGTTTACATAAACACAGATCGCACCAGCTAAATTCCCTGGAGGATGCCCTCTTCTCTTTTATATACATATACACAGGGAAAACGCTTCAACATGCGGATAGTCGAAGCGCAACTTTTCTGCCTCTTCCAGCTCTTTCCCTCTCTTCCCATCTCTCTCACTCTCTCCCGCAGAACCAATCGCATTCGGAAATCCCGGGTGAGGCCTTAAAAAATCGTCAGAATCATCCTCGTCGATGTCCTCGCTCGCTGCTTTTGCAGCTGCTCTGTTGTTATTGCTTCTCTATTCCTCTCCGGCTGACTTCTGCTCTATACAGTCTACGCAAAGATCGTAAAAAGTGTCGACGGAATTTTGTTATATCGTACTAAAAAAGAAAAGAAGAAGAAAACGCCCCAACTGAATGGAATAAGATGCCAAGTCGGACTAATTTTAGCAGGAAGTGAAATGGAAGCGGAATCGAGCACGGCACCACCGCTGCCACAACGGGGTGTATTTGGGGTAGCTTTTACCTAACGTATTATATAATGTGCGCAACGAAAAAAAAGTAAAAATGATAATAATAGAGAACGGTTGGATATAACAGCTATATTATATATCCATGCGGCTAAATAAACTCGAGCTCAGTGAAATGTTGCAACTGTGATCGTCGGTGCACAGCTACGTCGTCGTACAGCCCGAGGAGAAAACTTACCGACAAGCCAATTGTGAGAGCAGATTTTCATTATATACACCTACACGCGCTGCTCAGCTCGCCCTACCACCCTGATTATATCTTGTTCGATCGCCCTTTTCAAGCCGAGGGATTTCAAAAGATGCTCAAGACCTTATAATTTCATCTAAGTGGATTGCTTTTTTTACATTTAATGCCGGCGCTGAACTTTCTATGAATTTTATATGTATAGGTGTTATATAGCGCAGCCGTAGTAAGCAAGAAGGAAGAAAAAAGTTGCAAGCACGTGAGGAAACAACGCTAAGCTTTCAGTATCAGACTATAAACGGAAAATGAAAAAATCTGCACGAGATCGTTGTTCAAGGGAGAACAAAAGACGCACACTTATTCTAGTTTAAGGCATCGATGTAATCGTGTGATATCTACGATGTTATCCTGCTGGATAAATCAGAACGTGCTCTTCATCATTATTTTTTCTTCTTTCATACATTGGATGAAGTCAGTTCCATAAAATAAATATCAATAATTATTATAATTCAATTAATAAGATGATCAAAATTTTGATGAAGATGAGACGTCGAATTGTTGAAATTTACAACATTATATCGCAGCTGAAGTTTTCACAGGAGCGTTAACGCGACATTTCGAGCAGCTGACAAAAAGCCTATGGAGCCAACTATAGCTGAGAGCTCGCTGCAGCGAGGCCGCAAAGGCGACTTCGAGGTTCGCCGGGCTTTTGTTGCAGGCCACACATGAATAGGCGGCGGCCCTTGGTAATTCGGGCGTTGATGAAGAGATACATATCTTGAAACTAATCCAGTTATACGTTTCTATGTGCGTCGGCGCGCGCTTCCAAACGCTTCCCCGGCATTTTCATAGTCCCATTTTCGAGTGATGAGGTAAAGGGTAGGCTAAAGGTATATATGTATAGCTGCTGCAGCTGCGACTGCGTCCGTGCCGAGGCACCTTGAAGATTGCTCGTTTGCATATATAAGCTTAAACCCCCGCAAGGCCTGCGCGCCTCGCAGCTGTATTACCCCCAGCAGCAGCAGCTATTCATATATACGTATAGAATAGCGGAGAGTCGCGCGAGGAACGCGAGGCAGCTCTCCATGTGCGCGCAGTAGTGGGTAGCAGTCGAGAACTCATACGTATATATAGTTGAGAAGCGATGTCGAAGTAGCGATGGTGCAATGGCAGCAAATCCTTGGGAGATTCGATCTGGCTCCAAGCTCGAGAGCGAGCACGTGCACGTGCTCATATACATGTGTGAGCTTGCAAAGCTCGCGAGCGCGCGCTCGAATCTCGAGCAGCTCGAGTGTCTGCGTGTGTGTGTGTGTACATATGTATAACGCTCGACTCGCGCGCGCACTACTCCGCTGTATGCATTTCCCGGCGCTCAGCGACGGGGGCGGCGGCGGCGTCTGGAGGTTTCGATTCGATAAGTTTAACGCTCTCGTAATACCGAACCGACGGCGGTTGAAAAGAGCGAGTTTTCAGAAGTAGGGCGACTGCGCGAGAGGGACTCGGAGTATTTCGTATGTTCTGCATATATACACCTACACCCACACCCCGCGTGTATGCATATAGCTATAAATGTATCGGAAACCCATATATTGATGAAAAACCGAGGCGAAGATAAAGATTGAGAATCGGATTGATGGAGAAGGAGTGTAAGGAGCAGCGAGCAACGGCCAGGCTTGATGGAAAAGATGAAGCGATGTAGAAAAGGAAGTGGGAAAATTCGTGGTCTTGGTGGCGCTTGCTCTCTCTCTCTCTTTCTCTCAATGCGTACGCGCGCAAGCCCCCGAGAAACCGAGCTTCGAGGTGCAACCAAGCGTGAATCAATCTATTTCCTCGACTCGAATGGCCGACTCGACAACACGATGCATCGATTGCACTTTTTTACCCGTGTCAACAAATCTTTTTTTCACCCTATCGGTTCACAAAATTCACTCTTCGACACTCCACGAGCTGCCTCCTCGTTTGGCGATTTATCAATTTTTCAGAGGTACCCGGAGAAGTGACGAAATTTTGACTGAGACAATGCTCCATATAATTCCGTCGGCCGGTCCAAGTTCAAGCGTGTATATAAACAGCCTCGTTACGAAAAGTTACTCATTCGAATAAGTGGCAAAGTCAGACAGACCGTGCGGGTCGAGGAAAAATAAATGTGAAAACTGCGAGCGCTTAGAGCAAAACAAAAGAGAAAGTAGAAGGCAAAAGCTCCAAATGGAGAAAAAAGTTTTCTTCGTGTATTTGTATATGTATAAGCGGCACGGGAAAACGTCAACGGTCGCTTGCTTGCTTGCGCGCGCTAGTTCGTGCATTTTCTGCCTCAGTTCGTATAACCCAAGTTTCTTTTTTTCTTCCTTTTTTTTCACTTTGTATATATACGTACGTAAAAGTACTTGAACAACGATAATATATCACAGGCCAAGTCTGCGAGAGCTTCGTGTGCCAGTGTGCCTGCGAACAGGTACACATTTATGCTAGGATGTGCGTTGGTCTGACCACTGTGCGGATGTAGCCTCAAAACGAATACAAACGTGAGTTTTTACATTTTTCAGCTTCCTTGAGTTACTACCAAAATAAGACTTCAATACTATTCCCTGAAGAGTATCTATGAAAATTCAAAGGACTTCTTCGATCTGTTTTGAGAAATGACAAAATTACTATCTACTACGAAATTACCTCAGGCGCGGTCTATTCAAGATTTTCTTCAATTTTATTCTAATTTTGCCAAGCTGGTATTTTTTGTTTATAAAAAAATTAAGATTCCTCGTTTCTCAAATATTTTGTACACACAAAGTATATAGAGGTAAAATATTATATATTTCAGAACTAAGAGTAAAACAAATGAGCGTGCTCGACGCGAAATACCGCGGGCTTCCTGTGAGAAAAGGCGAGAATTTACTTTGTGGCATTCAAAAAAGAATGAAAGATTGCCGTCGCCCTAATACCTTAATCAAATTTTTAAATTTCAAAGAAAATTGAAGGATCGAAACCGCAATGTCATTGTTAAAATATTTACATAGAATCAAAAGAAATTTTACTGATTATTTACCATTGAAAGCGTGAACTTGTAGTGTGAAAGTATTTCAATGAGCTTGCAGGCGTACGTGCACTTTGCTTGTTTGGTTCATTTTTTTGTGTTAAGCCATGAACAAAACGGTGCGATGA
Source organism: Trichogramma evanescens (assembly GCA_902732785.1). Taxonomy (NCBI): domain Eukaryota; kingdom Metazoa; phylum Arthropoda; class Insecta; order Hymenoptera; family Trichogrammatidae; genus Trichogramma; species Trichogramma evanescens. The sequence goes on along the minus strand of CACVKI010137362.1, from coordinate 13,688 downwards.
TGGTAAAAGGACGAGCTAAATGAACACGTATGCATCTTTGCGTCATTGTCCATCACTTCAACAACTCCAACCCAGGTACATACGCATTACGCACGTACCATGTTTATTCAAGCACGAAGTTGTAATGCGCGCAGGAGGCTATTCTAGATAAAATAAAATGAAAATTTACGCAGCCGAGGGGAAAGATACTTGAAATGCGCTAGGCAGGATTTTTTTCTTAAAGCCCTGCTCGAGCTTCAACAGACTGACTTGTTTCGATACACGCGTAAAATTATATGATGGCCTGCTCGCGCTCGAGTTCACTCGTTAGTAATGGCCTTTTCTGCAGCCCTCCGAGTGTAGTATAAGTCATATTTTCAACGACTCATTGCTTTCAGTCGCGTGTGACAACACGGCACCCGTATACTGATTTATTTTATCGTATTTGCTCAATAATATACACGTATAAAAAATTCAAGTGCGACGATGGATGTGATGAAAGTTTGCAGAATAAGTTCAAGTACAAACGGAAGGTTTGGTGGGTGGCCGAGTGTTTTGTGTATTGCGGTTGTGTGGGTGTGTGTGTGTGACGCCGCTACAGGCGAACGAGTGCACGTTGGGGGAATCCCGGGTACTAGACATAAAGAGAGCTAGAAAAGTGAGAAAGAGCAAAGCATCGCGTCGAGATTATAAGTATATAAGGGAATAGCGGCGGTAATACGGCAGCTCGCATAGCTCTTGAAGCTTGCAACGTTCTCTAACTCTCTGTTTCTTACCTTCTCTTTGGTCTAGTGCAGCCAGCCATATACAGCATAGCTTCCTTTTCTTCTTCTTCTTCTTTTTTTTTTAACTCTGCAGTTTTCTACTGCTAGAGTTCCAGTACGCAGCCGATACTTACACACCATGTCTGGTCATAAAAGAATGAAATTCGTTGTGTATAAAGGAGTAAAGCTTGGTGAATGCATTTCCGTGTACTTGCCGCGTGTATAAAATGTATAAGAGGGAGGAAAAAAATAAAGCTGAAAAATTGAGGCGAGCTCTTGAGAAAAACAACTCGAGCAATGTTACGTGCACGAAGTTACGCGGCAGCGTGTGAAACTGCCGAATTAATTTTTCGCGCAGAAAACGTTATTAAATTTAGCAAATCGCAAGCTGCGTAGCACGAGAGGAGAGATTTTAATCATTTAAGCATATGCTTTTGCCCGCTCCATTCATAAAAAAATTTTACTATATATTTTATTATTTCGCTCAAAATTCAATTTTACAATGCCCCAGCTGTTATACACGAGAGATTATAAAGAGTTCAGAACAGCAAATCCAAAGAGTAGTAGTAGTAGTACTTCATGCTCGACAAAACTTCCAAGTATCGCGAAAGTTCACTTTCCGTTTGAACTTTTCTTAAGCGTGAAATTACTAACAAGAATGCATTCTCATGTAATAATCTTCGTTCTGCGAATGCGCGAGTGAGTGTGGATATGGCTATGGTCGAATACATGTTTTTCAAACAATTTGAAATTCTTTGGAATTCTTTGGAATTCTCCAGGACAAAATGTCACCAACGATCGAACTAATAACAAGCGAAAGTACAAAAAGGACAATCACAATGAGAGGACATAAGTAAAAGTTCAATAAAAAAAATCCCCGTGTATCGAGCTTACACAAATCGTACGTACATACACACACGTAAGGGAGGAAGAGAGCTAGCGCGAGCTCGAGCAAAGAGGGAACAATAGGGTGGAATCTGTTGCTCGAGCTTGTTGGCAATTTTTCAGAGAATCAGTGTGTTACCACCTCTATGTAACTCGGAATGCACACCCTCGAGCAGCGACAATTCTTTCTCCTTCCCCCGAGTTGGGTGTAAGCGCCCTAGCAGCTACTACGTTCATCGTCTTCCTCTTTGGCAAAGAAAAGGGCATGGCATTAAACGAGTACGTAGAGTGAGAGAGAGAGAGAGAGGAAACTCTGAGGTTTTCGAATCGTGTGCACGATCGGATTCTCTCTCTTTCTCACAGGTATATATACCTTATTCGAGTGCTTTGCCAGTGCTGCACGATAAAAGAAGAATTTTATTATCAAGCCAAGGAGAGAAAGAGAGAAAGAGACTTTGCGATCACGTATGTATAGCTCGCTACTCGACGAAGCAATGACAACTCCTAACATCAAGAGCAAAAATGTTACTGGCAATCTGCTGAGTATCGTTGTAGATTTCAAAATAAGCCATGCATGCAACTGCGCAACTTTTACGTTTACGTGCTTTTTTATGCGATGATGACTTGCTTACACGTACGCGCAGCTTTGGCCAATTTATGCGCTCACGACTCATCCCGATTGCTTACATGTATTACGAACGTTGTTTTTTTCATTCGAGCGAAGGAAAAACAATAGAACGGAGATACAAGGATAAAATTGAAGTAAAAGATAAAAAAGAGAGGGAGAGAGAGAGAGAGAGAGAGAGAACGCAAGTTAACCCGATACAGTCGTGTAGAAAGAGCTAAGAGCGTAGAAGTAGGTTGCGCGCGAGAGCGTTACAAATTTTCCAGCCGAGCTAGCACGGTTGCGTGCAGCAGGTGGAAGACTAGATTGGATATAAGAAACAACGAAAGACAGAGGAAGAAAGGGGGGCAAAGGGAGGCAAAAAATGGGGAAAAAACGTGTAAAAACGAAACAATAGGTGTACATGTTCATGCGCTAGTAGGGTAGACTAACTGAAGTACGCGCGCGCGCGCCTGCTTATTCAACTTCAAGTGGCATAGCAGCTTTACTCGGCCTCGCAGACAGATTTAGGCACGCGCTAGCGGCCAGAAGTAAACACCCGCCCTACGTTTACCCTCTCATCGTTAGCTTATGGCTCTCTCTTTGGGCCTTGCACTAATCATTCATATTTGTCCCCGGTTATTTAATTGCGCAAGAAGGACGAAGAGCTGACGATGCGTCGACTATGCGAGCGTGGAGAGAAGAAAGGAGGGAAGCGGCAAAAAAGACCGCAGCTCCCGTTCTACGCTCGGTCTGCTTGGTGAAAGCATTGAACTCGTGACACTCTGTGACGACTCTACTATAAAGAAAATACGCTGCGAAGACGATGGCGATGACGACGACGACAACGAGGACGACTACAACTGTCATTTCTCGCTTCGCGGAAAGTCTGAATAGTTTCTTTATACCATAGAAAGAGATGAGGCAAGAGGAGGACACGCACCAAGAGCGCATCATCTCTCTCGCTCCTTTTTCTTTCAACCAGCAGCAGCGGCAGCATCGAAGGAATTTTGCGAGTAGTTCGCTCGCTCGTCGACGATGCCTGCGCACTGCGAGGCTAAAGAATCTTTCTCTTCGTCTTCTCTCTTGGCTCCCGTAAGAGAGAGAGAGAGAGAGAGAGAAAGAGAGTGAAGAGAAGAGAGTAAGAGCTCTGGCGCAGCCAAGAGCGCCAGACACTTTTCGTGTACGCAATTTCGTCCTCGTAGTCGTAGTCGTTGTGCCTCTCTCTCTCTTTCTCGCGTACCTATATGAGAAAGAGACGGAGAAAAGTACGTCGATAGTCCTTGAGAATTCGAGACAGCAATCAATGTTAGCCTCTCGCTCCCGACTCCGTGCAGTGCTTTTCTTATTTCTCACAACTAGCTGCGAGTGCCAAGACAAACCTTTTAATCTTTTCGAGTTGGCAGCTGGAGAGAGAGAGAGAAAGAGAGAGAGATGGGAGAGAAATATCTGTTAATTGCGCTCCCAATGACGAGTAAATAATTTGATCAAAGCTCCGCTCAACTATTTATCCTCGGAGTCTTATGCACTCCTGCACCCTGTCTCAAGTCCTCGATTAACGTCGCGTCATTTTTTCTTTCATTACGCGCCAGTTCGAGTGATATAATTAAATTACCCAAGCTCGAGCTTCAATATATACCTCGTTAAATGCCATGCATTGTCAACTTCTTGTTAAAAGCAGCAAGATCTGATTGTTCCATGTGTCTATCGGGATCAAGCAGTACAATGTAATTTTTTTTTCTTCTTTTACGTAAAATCTTACACACTTATCCACAAACATGACACAATATACTCTCAAGTTATGAACTAAACTTTTTTTCACGTTTTTTCTCAGTATTTTACGAATTTCTCAAAATATTTTTGGAAAGCTGATTGGTCTCTAGATAGAGAATGTAAATTTGACCTAATAAAACGACGTAAGAATTAGATGTTAAAAAATTGAGATAGGTAGAATCTAGTGTAATCTCATAATGAAAGTTATCAATAGGCTGCAACGTGGCAAAGCGAGTCGGGGAAGATGGTATAGAAGTGGCAGCACAGTTGTTTAGTAAGGTACATGATCAACTTCTCGGTTTGGTTGGTGTAAGACACCGAAGCAGTCGAAGCACTTGCGAGCTAGTTTGTACATAGGCTGGGTGACGACCACACGAATGGCAACGCAGTAGTCGCGCTCGTTCCTCACGGCGCACCCCCCGCGCGCACGTGTACGTACGTACGTATACGTAAAGCACGAATCCTTTTCTCCGTTTCCGTGCAGCTCCTTCGTAACCGCAATAGTCAGACGTACAGAGGAGGAGGCGAGCGGCGTAATCGAAGGTAAACCCCAGGATTTAACCAAAGGCTTAAGTTCTATGCTAAGCACGCTAAAACCGCCTCGATCGCAAGACTCTACCGCATCGCCGCCGCCGCCGCCGCCACCGTCCTCCTCTCCGAAGCTCCCCGAGCTTCGTTGCATGTTGGCCATGCTGCCCGTGCTATATGTAGCGGCTCCCGAACGCACGTAGATTACAATTTACTTTAATCAAGTTAGTCTTGTTAATAGCTCGAGAAATACATACCGCCGGCACACGACTGACCTTATGAACGGACCTACCGCTAATCATTCGAAGCTTCTTCGACATAATTTTTCCACCTTTTTCCTTTTAATCGCATGCATTTAAGTGTACAATGTTAATACAGCTGACCAGACAAAATTTTATTATATCTAGCACGTTTTTGCGAGTGCGCAAACCATACCCGTAATCGGTCATATAATGCAGGAATTTAAAAATTCGCGCTCAATGCACCGCACGCCATCTACCCATTTAGAAATATATTTCTCCGTTGTGTTTGTTTCGAAACATATCGTGCGTACGAGTAAGAAAAGTTTATAGATCGATGAATGAAATTTCCATTGTAATTTCGGTTTAATTGTAAAAGTGTGCACGAGTGCCTACGCATACTGCAGTACATTATTTCGCAAGGCCAGTTGACCGTAGAAGTAGAAAATATCGCCTAGCAGCTATCACAATCGCGAGGTAACGGAAAATCTCGCTATATTAAAAAGTAGTGTGGACTGGAAAATTAATAGCAAGAAATTTTTCGACGAGTGAATGTTCACAAATTGGTAAATTCTAGTTACAAACTTGGCTGCTCGACTTGTCTAACCTCAAATAATTTTTCAGTGTGTATCGTATGAATTCACAGTGATTGCATAAAATCAAGCGAGCAATGGAAAACTGTAGGACGACAATTAGGTACTTAGTAACCTTTTTTGTACGTGTCAAAATATTTTTAAAGCGATACCTTCAGTAAATTATTTTTCAGAATGAAGGAAGAGCCAAACGATATTTGGCCAGATGCAACTGGCAATTATAATTTTGATTTTAAGAAATCTTGCGAAGTTAAAAATGTTGAAACATTCCCATTTGATAAATCATCAGTGAGTTCATTGACTTGCATTACGTTCTGTTATTCTACTTTTAATAACTATTACATAATTTGAATTTTAGACCAATAACATGAATGAGGTTATGGAAAAGATGGATACAAAAATATTCATAGATTTAGAGTGCAAGTATGTCAAACCTGAACTTAAGCCTTTGTCGACGATCTTCTGCAAAACTAAGCATCAAAGTTACTTACCTATTGTCAAGATAGAAAATGCAATTCAGACTAATCATTTGATTGATAGAGATTTGATAATTTTGATAAAAAAAGGATTCAATTACGATAATAACTGTCAGTTTCAAGAAAAGTTTCAATCGAAAATGATAAAATATAAGGAAGTTGAAATATTTAGAGAAACTACTCAAACCAAATTATTATATGAGGGCAAAATGTGTCGAAAAACTTACAAGAGAGAAAATAATTTTGAAAGACATATCAGTACGACACACAATACCATTAGACCTAATAAATGTGAGATTTGCTATAAATCATTTGCGAAGCAGAGTAAACTTAAAAGGCATAAAATAGCAGTACATGATCGCTGCAAACCCTTCGAGTGTGAGATCTGTCACAAATCATTTGGATACAAGAATGTACTCAAAAGTCATATAAATATAGTACATGATCGTATCAAACCCGTCGACTGTGATATTTGCCACAAATCATTTGGACTGAAAGCAAACCTCAAAATTCATATTGATGCAGTGCATCGTCGTAATAAACCCTTTGAGTGTGATATTTGTCATAAATCATTTGGACGAAAAAGTAATCTTGAAACTCATATAAATACAGTACATAATCGGAGCAAAGCCTTTGAATGTGAAATTTGTCACCAATCATTTGGGCAAAAGGGTACCCTCAACAGACACATAAGTGCAGTACATAATCATATCAAGTCTTTCGACTGTAACATTTGTCTTAATTCATTTGCGTACCAGAGTCATCTCAAAAGGCACATAATGACGGTACATGATCTTAGCAAACCTTCGAGTGCAAAATTTGTTACGAATTATTTGGATGGAAGGGTCACCTGAAATAGACACATAAATGTAGATCATATGTAGAGAAAACTCTAAGAGAGTGAGATTTGTTTGATACTTTTACAATCAGAAGAGTAGGCTATGAAATTCTGGAAAATCATTAATATAAATATGTTCTAATTTTGTAGACAACAATAAAGTATGTTATATTGCTTTTGCCGTGTCTATGTAAAGTATTTTTTCGGCTTTCTTCCATTACCCAATATATAAGAAATAATTTAAAAGTACTTATTTTCTATCGGTATGTAGAAAATCCTTACCTAAATCAAACGTGAAAATTGAACATCAACGATCTACAAAAATCTTTGTAAGTAGCGACAATTTTGCTTCTGCATTTTTTATTTTTTATTGGCAGGAGCAAGCATCACTTTTTTGAGAGAGTATTACATTTCAAGCTGAATTGCTCTTAAACCTACGTGAAGTTCTGTTGCGAGTTTAAAATCGACTTCAGCAAAAATGTTTGTCAAAACTTTACACCATACAGACTTTGATTCGTACTTAAAAATGATAACGTGAGCTCGACTAGATTTTCAGATCCAATTTTTCCTAAAATGGCGTCAAAAATTCCTGACCAATTCGTAGGTGTAGCGCTGAGAACCCAACAACCCTGCATGCGACACGCAGACTAGACTGCTGCAATAGCGCCACGGATTTTCGTGCATTTTTTTAGTACTTGAATCGTTTAACAAATAATCCAAGCGTATTCAACTGCCGTTGTATTGCTGTTTTTTGCTGCGAGTGATGTATCACGCGCGCGTAGGGTAGCTAGGAATGAAAAAATTTTATTAAAAATTGCAATATCACACGTCGAAACGAAAAGCGCGTGGGCGCGTGCATAGGATCCTACATGCAGCGACCGTTTCTCCCCGCATCTTTTTCTCCTTTTTTCTCCCCATTGAAAAATGAACGGCCTGTTCACGAGTTATCGATAAATCAGAGTTTATTGAACGAGACCGACAAATTTTGACCGATCTATTACCCGACAATAATACCCGCTTGTAAATGTAAATTCGCGGAACGCGATGCGTGCATGTATGTACGTAGGGGGACTTCGAGCCTGCCTGCGCACGTTCCAATCGGCGTCAACAACAACATGCTTTTCGCATTACACTATTTCTATGTCGCGCCTGCTGCTCTCCTCGCTGTGGAGCATCAATTTATTCCAAAGCCATCGTTACGCGTCAATGATTATTATCTATCGGCAATGGAACACATGAGCCCAGCGGCTAATACGCAATTATTTTCAATTGATTTTACAGGGTGTAGTACTGACGCACAACACATCAGCGAGAATAATATGGTCCAATCAGAGCCTGGTGCTGCAGAGCGTCACAAGGAACAGCGCCGGATTGTACGTGTGCGCCGCCACCAACAGCATCCAAGAGACCAAGAGCGAGCCCCTGGAATTTCGAGTCAAATGTAAGTCATAATATTATCATGAAAGTGTATACTCGTTATTATATTGAGTCGCGAAAAGTCTACGCTTGGTTTTAATGAAGCGATCCAACGAGGCGAATAAGCAATAACTGATCGCTTTTGTTTGACTTAGGCTCCGAAGCCCCTTTTTTCATCCCCGCTACGATCCCATCGAAGTCTCCGATGATAAGAACAGTGCATACACGTGCAGAGAGATCAGGGTGGTTTTCCATACTCTCTCTCTCTCTCTCTCTCTCTCGAATAACTGCACCATGATAGCTGGGCTAGGAAAAATCTTGCGACCTAGCGCCGCACGCGCGCGCAGTGTAAATATTTGAGACACACTCAGACCCCTATGAATTTTTGATATCCAATTTTCTGTTATGATTCGCACGGCATCCCTTATAGATAACACGCCCGTACATATATACATGTATTCGTGTGTCTTCGATAAGAATATCCGGCTCTCCTTCGCCGAATCTTATTTTTTCGCGCAGGGAAAAGATTTAGTCAAAATATACATAAGGCGAACGGCAAAACGTAAGCCGTCGTCGTCGCCGCCGCTCGATACCAGCGCGTCATGTATGTATAGATCGGATCAGATTTACAAAAGCTCGTATAGATTGGCAATAAAATACTAATGAGGTCGGCAATTTGATGACTGAACATAACGCCGACTCAATTGGCCTTTTTATTTTTTCCACTTTGTTTTATGCGAGGCGGCGATACTCGCGCGCCGTCGTCTATCTTATAGGCGTATTGGCTTCCTTTTTTGCATGATTCAGACGAGTAAAGCGTTCGCGTGCTGCGCGCGGCGAACGTAAGAGCGACGACATTCTCATAAAAATCTAGTCGGCTGATAAAACGCTGGAGCTTGCGCATACGCGAAGCCATTATAATCGTATATACGCGCTCCTCGATACGACGCAGGTATATATAGGGAAAAAAAAGTCTAACGCACAGATTGGCCCGCGTGCGCTCGAGCCGGCGCGTCTAGTTAAGCATGCATCGCCTTGCTGCACTGCTACACCTATAAATGCGCGCGAGGGCGTATTGGTCAAGCCTCGGCGTGCGATTGCACGCGTGTGCGTATATACCTCGTCGCTTTTATCGCTGCTGTTCGCTCGCGTATGGGCATCGTAAATTCACGCGCATAACTTTCAATACCGGCGCGGGGCTATATTGATATTTAATGATCCCAGTAGCGGCTGGATGCATATAGCACGGCGTATAGAATCGACGAAAAAAAAAAGAATATTTTCTCGGCGTTGGTGAAATAACGCGAGAAGAGCATTTCGTTAGACCGGATAACGACGTCGAGTTACGCGTTCGCGAGCATTGACTAAAAGTCAAGTTGCAGCAGTCTTAAAACCATGAAAGCGAAATTTCAATTAAATTTCCTACACTTTAAGCGAAGCGAGAGCTTCGTTAAGAAAAAATGTAATTTAAACAAGCGTGACAAACAACAAAGCTCCAAGCTCCGCGTTTTTACGCTTGAAAAATTTTTAGGATGGAAAAAATTTACATAATTTATGAATTTATGAATTCGCTACAACTGTGCGTAATACAAAATAACGAGAGAAGATTGCGAACGCACACGGGGCGAGAAACATCAACGCGTTACGACTTTCAATGACCGAAAAAAAGCTCGGCTTGTCCACCTATAATCTTGCATTGCGCGCCCTTAATTATCTCGTTATCAAAAAAAATATTAGTTGTACAACATTCGGATGGAAAAAATTAAAAAGAAAAAAATACGTATTGCACATTTTGTCATCTGGAATTTATTGCGGGATGATATTGCTATTTACTTTCATAAATTTAAAAAAAAAAAAAGAAAATATCTGAACGTTTAATTTTATTATTCGCGTGCATATTTTCTATTTTGAATGTAATTGAAATACAGTTTTAATAATGCTCGTGTGACAAGCATCCCTAAAAATGTGTAGAGCCGGTCTAAAAAATTAAATTTTTAATTTAGAATCGAAAAAAGTGTAAGAAATTGTGAAGTATTTTTATGTCAAGAAAAATATGTTTCACAAGCGATTTCCATAATGTCACTTTTTTAAACGTTTCATTATAACGAAAAACTAGACGAAATAAGTTACGTTTTCTTACTGATTTCCTGACAAGGCGTAAAGTACATTATGCGGAGTAAAAAGTGAGATCCATTATTATGATTAAAACATTTCGTTTCAATAAATATATCGATCGATGTTTCCATTGACAGACGCACCAGTTTGCAAAGAGGACAGGATAGTCGTAGTGGGAGCATCGAGAGGCGAATCATTAAAAATAGCCTGCAGAGTCGAAGCCGATCCACCAATACTGAGCTTTCGATGGAAATTCAACAATAGCGGCGAGACACTAGAGGTGTCTACCAAACGTTTCTCCGTCGAGCCGAGCAAGGGTCTCAGCGTCCTCACTTACGTACCGAACACGGAACTCGATTATGGTACCTTGTCCTGCTGGGCTGAAAACGTCGTTGGTATTCAAGCAAAGCCTTGCCTTTTTCAACTCGTTGCTGCCGGTAAGATATAATATTAATTTTTTATGGTTAAATTGTCAAAAATTAATCTTTTTTCGTATAATATCCGATAAAAAATTCGTCAATCTGAAAATAGTTTTAAATAGAAGAATCCCGATTATCGTAACCAATGTTTGGTAATATAAAAATTTTCTTGGACGTAAAAGCGTGGTGTGAACTAGACGTTATGAGGGTGAATTGTCGGGTGAAATAAATAAGTTGCAATACAATTGATTATCATTTGAATAATATGAAACTGAATGAATACAAAGTGCTCGGGGCACCACTGCATGTAAAGCATGCAGAATCTCGAATGCAATATCTCAGGGACGTGAGTCCCTATGATTATTAAACAAATAATAAACCGATTCGCGATGGGTCGTGTACGGTGTGTGTGTGTGTGTGTGTGTGTGCGTTGTGTACTTATGATTATTGAAGGCCGGCATCTTCGGCGTCGACGTGGCTATGGTGTCAGGCGGGTTGACCGGTCAGCTTCTCCAAGGACGAGTTGAATTGGTGCTAGTCACAGTTGCGATTAGTTTCCAATCACTTTACTTACGTTAATACTACTTCAACCTTCACCGCTAGATGGCGAGTACCTAAATCTCTAAATCTGCAAATGGCAGTGTCAAAATAACTGTATAAATCAAGGCGAGTAGTCGGGTGATACTATCATTGTAGAACGGTTCATGGTCGAATATCGGAAGTGAGAATATCGGCTTCTCGTATTATAATTTCGAAAACTATTTCCGGCGTCATGTCGTTGCTTCTTCTCGTCTTCATGTGTGTACATGTGTTTGTGTGCATATTAGAGATTTAGGTACTCGCCATCTAGCGGTGAAAGTTGAAGTAGTATTAACGTATGTAAAGTGGTTCGAAACTGATTTAAATTTTTTGAAAATATTAAATTATTATTTGGAGGTCTTTAAAAATTTTCTTAATATTTGTAACATAATTATAACAGAAAAACCACTAAAAGCAAGCCGATTAACGGTCGCGTACTTTAAAACATTTTAAATGGTCAGTCTATTTAGTCATTAAGCCATTATTAATGTTAAACATTTCTACTAAGATGCTTTCTATTAAAATAAAAATGAAATACAAAAAGTTTTATTAAATCTATTTATCTTCGCGAGACCTTGTACTAGGTAAAAAAACTCACAACTTATTAAATCAGTAAGAAGATTAGAGTAATGCAGCTTCTTACGCAAGACTCTAACACTTTAGTTGGTTGCCTACAGAAGACGATCGCCTCGCCGCAAAATGAATAAACGCAAAAAGCGAGCATCTAGTGACTCGTCACTCAACTCTTAAAAGCCAAACGCAATACGAAGCCCGGAAAGCTCGGTATAAATTACACCCACAGTAAAGATGTGAAGCCACGCGTAATTCGACGCGGTCGAAGTAGCATCTTCAACGGCCTTAACAGTGACTTGACACGGTTCGATGCCAACCAATCTGACGTGACTTTAAGGACGTTTGAGGCATATTCAGCGGTTAAAGCTTTTCGAGTTTGAGCTTTGCAAAAAACTGCCGTAGATAAAAACCGTTAATGCCAGTGTATTTCTGACTTGTGATTAATTGCATTCAGCGAGCCATCCCATAGACGATCGCGAATAAATAATTATTAAATCAAATTTTGAGTAAATTTAAAAATAATTGTGCTTTTTAAGCGTTTATTTAATTGATAAGCAAACGTCTGGCAAATCCTCTTAACGTCGGTAAATAGTATAATGAATGTCGAGAATTCGTAGAACAACGTTAGCGCAGGGCCCGGCAAGGTAAACTGAGACATTTAGATATTTCAAGGCAAAGCGAGCGAGAGAGAAAACCGACGGGACAGAAAATAAAATAGAATTATATGGCAATCTCGCTGGTCCTTATATTGCTCGCTATGGCATTCCACGGATTTTATACGAAGAAATAAGAGAGAAGATATTGGAATTTTCGCAAGCGCGGCACTATAGGGTCACTAGCCTCGCGCTGCGTTAAATGCGGTGTGTTGCTCGATCGCGCGCGCGCACGCACGTGTGCGTGACATGTCGTGCATGAAGAACAAGCTGCACAAAACTCCCAATCGAGTGCGCGAGCGAGTGAATCCGATCGATAAACTACGATGTTTCTTTATAACTTTGAAGGAGCCGCGCACAGAGGTAAAAATAAAAAAATAGCACACGCACACACACACACACTCGCGCACGGCAAATTTGTAAGAAGATCGTGCATTAAACGTACAGATAGTACAGCCCGATGAACATGCTATATAAAAGTCTCATTGCTTGAAAAATCATGCGAGCGCGAGTACCTACGAAATCATCGAGCCGTAAAGTATACACCGATAATTGGCGCGAGTTCTTCAATTTTACGTCTTGCACATCCAATACAAAAATATCTGCGAATTTGACGGTGCGCGCGAGTTTCTTTCTCATTTGTGAAATTCATTTTCGCACACACACACACACACACGCACACACGTGAATTGTTATTGTAAGCGCGTATTTGCATTCATGAAGAAAAAAAATTGACGTATGAGCTTACGATGTAGCTTTATTTTTACACCAAATATTTTTCAAGCTCACACAGTATTTAACGTGAACCTTTTTTTGCGCTGAAGTAAAATGGAAATATTAAACGAGAACATTTTTTAAAAAACTTTGCAGGTAAGCCATTTCCTGTGCGGAATTGCAGTCTAGCGAATCAAACGTACACCAGTGTGGAGGTCAAGTGCTATCCCGGCTACGACGGCGGCCTGCCTCAAGAATTCATCTTGGAAGTCTATCACGGCGACCTCGATTCCTTAGTGAGATTGAGGCCGCTTTACAATGTTACGGCAAAGAACGAGCCGTTCTTCGTTCTGTCGGGTCTTCAAGCCTCCGTAGACGCCGGAGTTCACGTGGCGGTCTACGCCATCAACGCCAAAGGACGTAGCGAGTCCGTCGTGCTGGGCGAGGTGACGTTTCGCGACGCCGAGAAGCGAACCGGTGAGTCAATTTTTTTCCCTAGCAATATAAGTATTTATGAGAATCGCGTTTAAATTTAGATTT
>CACVKI010137353.1:135-18487 GCA_902732785.1 Trichogramma evanescens | reverse complement strand
GGGCGCTCGTGGCAAACTGACTTTATTGATTTTGCTTAATAACTATTACAATGACTAAAATATCAACTTAAAATTATGATACAAAATTGCGCTATCATGTTACAAGTGTTTTGATATTAAATACTATACAGTGCAGTGAAAAGTACAGTGGTGAACGATATCATAAATAAATAAAGTGCTGTTTATAATAATGTTTTCTGATAGAATTGTTGTAAATGCGTGCCTCGGCACGCAGCAGTAAATTCGCGCCGACAATGGTAGGGAGGGTCGCGAGAAAGGGGCTCATATCAATGTGTGTGCGTGTGTGTGTTTGTATATGTAAAACTCGTACGTACTTTTGATTTTGGCTTTTGAATAGGATATTCATGCGTTGGTGTTTTTCGTTTTGTAGGTAAAAAATTGGCCACGCGTCTGCGTTGGTGTACCCGTAGCAGTACACTAACACACGCACGATCGGTATTGCATCGTTTCGTTGCGAACGAAGCCCGAAAAATTGTTACGCACGGTTACAGAGCGGTTAAAATTTTAAACTCACAGCCGAGACTATGGGAGAGGGGAAAAATTTGAGTCCTCGCAGAAGATCGAGATCGAAAAGCGATGTACCGAGCGACGTTGGAAGTGGCTCGATTTCGTCGTATCGCGAGGGTCGTCGACGCGGTGATCGAAGTCGTATAGCCGTTATGTCTACCGTCGACGTAGTCGTAGCCACATAGTAGTGACGACGGGAGCGAATAAAGTTCGGAGGCATCAAAGTCGAAGTTATTGTATAGTAGCTATGACCGTTATGCTAAGCTGTACAGAAAGCTGGAGCGTTCGCGTAGTCGGGGCTATGCGCTTGTCGTCGTCGACGCAGTTCGAGGCGTCAACTTGTCCCTGAGTACGATAGAACTGGTAGAGGTCGGTCACAGAGTACGACTATCAGTGTGCGGTCTTATTATACATCGACACCATCTGGGCGACTTAGGAATTCTAATATGTCAATTAAAAAATAGGGTAAAAGATCAACTTTGTTATCAACTAAAATAAAGACTGACAGACACAGCATACAAGGCGTCTTTCACTGACGATAATTTTATTAATTATTAAAGTATATTAATAATTAGTGCGATGCATTAAATTTCAAACGATATTAAATTGTATTCGTATATATTTGACTCAGATGCAATATAGGTATCTTCATTACTCAAATACTGGACTAAGTTTTCGCAGCACAGTGAAGGGAGTTTGCCCTGCGTCAGTAACATTAAATATTGCAATCTAATGTCCGTGAAAAATTTCTTATAAATATTACAAACATATTTTCGGATTTCTTCTCACTTTTATCCATTTTGGTGATTAAAGTAAATATAAGATTTTTCTCTCCGGTGCTACGGAAATTCGATGGGCGAAATTTATATTTTGGTATTGTGGCTTGTATCATCGGGAAAGACAACATACATACACATGATTATTGGTAGAGAAACTTTTCAAAATTGTTTACGATCCTGTTGTTTACACTTCAATTACCGATTCATAGATTTATACTTTTCTCTCACAATACAATATTTGAATTATTTTAAAATTCAAATTTGACAACGATTTCTTCGGAGAAATTTTCGACCTTCTAAACCTAAATTCTTCAAAAAAAAAAGCTCCCTGTAACATCAAGTAATGTTATAAAAAATGTAATATTCATTCGAAAATTGTCCTTGCCAGATGTGATTGATACGTGGCAACTTTCAAATAAAAATATGCTTTCTTTTTAAATTTAAGCAACATAAAAAACTTTTTAAAAAATTCATATTCCTGTAGACAATTCAAAAAAATTACTTTTTCCAATTTCCCATGCCCTAAATATGACTCGATTTGATTATCATAAAATGTTTATTTATCTTAGATTGCTATCGAGTCGCTAACTTCACAATTCAACAAAGCCTCCAAATGGATATCGGCAATGGTTATCATTACAAAAACGATGGCGAGCAAGAGCTCATCCCGTTGGAAGTGTTGTTTTTTGGTAAAGAAAAAAAAAACAAGTTAAGTTATGCTCGATCCTCGCAACGAATTTCTCATATACCAACGTCCGAACAGCCTATTGTCGACTGGACCCGGTGAATCGTCGGAAAAAGGGATCGATCCAGCAGCTGCCCCTGTCGCAGAGCGACCAGTGGCTGAAGGACGCCGAGATACTGGACATGAAGAGGCTCACGACCACCGACACGGGCACCTGTTTCTTCAAGTTTCGCAAGCGGGCCCTCGACTGGGACGAGTACCAGCGCTACCTCCAGGACCTGGCCAAGTTGCGAAGTTTGAATCTGGACGAGATGAGGCACAAGATGCAGTGTTGCCCGCTGCCCCAGCCCCCGGATGCCAACGTGAACGAGGAGGCCTCGAACGAGTGATCGTGGGATTCAAGTAAACGTACTCGTGATTTATAACGTTATTTAAATCTTTTTTTAATTCGTTCATTTCTTTCGATTGACAATCGTGTTTTACTCTCTTCGCGAAAATCCAACATGCTATGTACATTTTCACAAATGATTATTCTCAAAATTTCGCGTAATAGTAATTTATTTTACTATTCAATGATGAATAAAACCTAGACATTAATAGTATATTATTAGTATTAACTAAACTAAGGATTAAATTTGACAATTTTTAAAATTCGTTTTCCATCGATGAAATTGACTTTTATACACAATAATAAATAAAAGATACAAAAATGATTATTCAACAGATAGAAACAATTTTTTATAACAATTTTTATTAACGAATCTCGTTATTAGATCTCAAGGCACTTGATTCACAAAAGAGTCAACATGCTTTGTCGTGTGAAATTTCGATTTCCCGTTTTAAAAAAAATTTTTTTTAACCGATTATCTCTCTTTTGTGCTTCCTTTAAGTATCAAAAATAAAGCTTAAAATGACTAAAAAAGTTGTTGATGAGACAAATTAATTTTCGACAATCATTAACGAATACTAATTGACGCATACATTATTAACAGTCGCAAACAAATTTAAGTTTCGTTCGTATGAGCCTTTTAACAAACAATAATTAAGGCTGTGATAACAATAGATTTTTTTTAATGATGATGACTTCAGTTGTTGATCTGAATCCATTTAAGCGCATCACGGATGTTGATGAGACTCACTCTTCCTAGGAAACTTGCGATAAGCTGATATTCCGGCATTGTCCGACGTCCACAGGACCGAGTAGAAAGAGAACGTTGAAGAGTTTTCGGCAATGTCGCACCTTCGCTCTTACTTGAACTTTCATTGGTACGCTCTTCCAAAGAATCATTTCGACCTTCGCACAGTACTTTTGTAGTTAAACACAAAAGCCACTGTAAGATCTGAGAAATACATATAACATTGATGAAAATTTGTTCAACTTAATGTCAATTTTATTACTAAAGTAAACAATCATTTTACCTCGCTACTTGATGGAATTTTCTTTTCTTTTTGTAACCATGCACTAGGTGCCCACAAATATAATTGCATTATCGTTGATGCTACCCCAACGGTTGGCCGCTAAAAGTATAAATTATTACATTAAAATAACAGATTAACATTTAAGTTAAGAGTATTCATATTTAGAGTTTTTAAATACCTTATAAGGATTACGTATCAAAATATCTTTTATCAGGCATGCAATTATGTTAGGAACAGAATCTGGCAGAGATGGTAAATCCTCTTCTTTGTAATCTGCACTACTCAACAATGCTTTTTCCGTTCGAGTCCCAAGAAATGGATTTTGCATACCGAAAATTTCATATGCTATAGTACCTATTGCCCAAAGATCAGACTTGGTATAATTAAGACTAGTAAAAGGCCCTGCTTTCGCTGTTCGAATTTCTGGCGCCATGAGTGCAACGTTTCCTCCTCTATCCATTTCAGAATAATGATATGGTATATAAAGACCATGACTTTTTGAGGCTGAACAGCATCCAAAGTCGGTTATTACCAATGTGGGGCAGTTGTCAGACTCCTCCGAAATATCAAGAAGAATATTGTCAGATTTTAGATCCCTGTGAGCAATACCATGACAGTTCATGTGAGCAACTCCTTCCAGTAGCTGAGCAAATAATAGTACAGATTCTCGAGGAGTGGGAGTCTTAGATAGATATTCTTTTAATGATAGATCATATCTGAAAAATAAGAAAGTCATATTTAGTATTGGATCAAGTGCCACTTATGTATTACAAATTTTAACAACTTTTACCTTTTCATCAACAAAAATAGACTCATATTCCTCCCAGAACCTTCAGGATTTAATCTAGTTGGTAAAGCATCTGGGTATAAAGTTGTTGCATGTGGTAAAAATGGAATCCTATCAGCAAATACTGAATACATTGCGACAATATTTACATGAGGTGGTAAGATAGCCATGTTCTCAGATAAAATTTGTTCCCCTTGAAATAATGTTTCGTTCTTATAATCTTTCCACACAGGAACAATTTCCCTCTGCATCGCATCATAAATTCTGGCGGCATTGGATTCAGCATCGTAATTGAACATCATTTTCATAGCCAAAGGAAATGATGATACATCATTCGAGTTATCAATCGTTAAATCTTCTTGTATGGCTATTTCGTTTTCGTTTTTCAAGCGTGCTGCATATACCACTGCGTTGGCACCTTTTGCTATCAGAGGTCCAACAACAAAGTTCTTCAATGTAATCTGGCTATCGTTCCCAGTGGTATTTTCATAATTCTTATCATTCGTAGGCTTGTTCCACTTCATTTTCATGACAGCCTCTCGTATTTCCCAACAAACTCCTTCGAGCTCATCCTCCTTTGTAAGAATACCTGTGCCGGATGCCAAGGAAATGCCTACCAATGCAAAAAATGGAGCAGAGTCGCCTTTGAACAGCAGTCTAGTTGCAGTGCGTCTGCTTAGGTCTGCAGCCAATGAATTAGTGACTCTGTTCAATATACTATCTACGAATAGACGCCGTGCTTGAGCTCCCAGGTAGCCAAGGGGCCCTTGAGCTGTTGCTGCAGAGGCTGCCGTTGCAGTGCCTCCGGGTACATGGCCCTGGGACTGCTCACCTACGAAGAGCCAAACAATTCAACGTTGTAGAAGCAGCCTTTGATATAATAATGAGCAATGAATTAGATGCACTTGCCTACTCGTACAACGTGTATTTTGTTGATGTGAGCTCTGGCCGGGTTGAAAGAACGCTCTGGATTTCTGAGTGAGCGCAGAACGAGCCGACCATCGTGCAGAATTCGCTGGACCGCCGACCTAATCGACATCTCGCCGATGCCACCGCTGCACTCGGGGCCTGCAGCGAGGGCCCAGCGAGCGAAGCTCCGGCCGAAGAGCCAGGCTTTCACACCCGAGGGCAGATTCGATAGGATGAACGCCTCAATTTTGCCGTGCACTCAGAGATGTATCGTTGGCCACTGTACGCACGTACATGCACAAAGGAAACAAAACTTGCATTTATTATTAACACTTGCCAATATACAACGAGAAAAGAGTCGCGTCATGCGGGCTTTAATTAGATATACATTAATAGGTATGAAGTCGATCGGCGTTGTACACTATACACGCAGTACACGCGTAATTCGAGGTCACCTTTCAACGCGATGTGTTTACAAAATCATGCGTGATGCAGACGAGATACACACACACACACACACACACACATATAGACACAAAATGTCTCGTCTGCAGATATCGATATCGATATTACGGCACGTATACTTGATACATTAGCACCATTATTATTACCTTTGAAATTTTTATGGACACCACCACACGAGCGAGCGAGCGTAACTGCTGCAGCAGAGCGTCTGAAGCTGTCAAACGTTGGCGTTTTCCTGCTCGAGAGACTTCTTCTGCGCGGTCGCAAACATCGAGAATACGCGAATCCCCACGCCGCGGCGCAACAGCACACAAAAGTGCGCGACGTTATGTATACGAAAGACCGGATCGCACACGATTAGACACACGGCGCGCGCGAGTGTGTTTGTGTATACGAGTGCAAAAAAAAAATGAGATTACGACATCGCGTACAGTTCTCGAGAAATAGCTATAATGCCATTACCGAGTATTCGCGACGAGGTTAAGTTCGCGCGACCCGTGTGACTCCTTTCTTGGCGCACCGACCGACTGGTGGCAAATAAATTCGCGCGGTCGTATCGCGCGTCAAAGCCATCTGTTGGTGCTTTTGCGAACGTCACTTTATCTTTAAAAACTGCATACGATTTTTTACGATGTTTATTAGTTCATCCAAGCGATTAAAAATCGCTTCATTTCAAAAAGTCGTCATCTTGTCTGTTACACGCAAAAAAGTATTCAGTTCGTTGTTGATTAAAATTCAACACCACGTCCGACTTTCTCCGATAATCTAATCGCTGCATATTAATTATTGATAAGATAAACGTGATCCTTACAAAATAACAATGATCGACATAAGTGTTGACAAAATTCATACTCATTGTCTCAAGACGTTCGTGACTTCAATTTATTATTATTACAATATTAAATAGAACAAGTATGGTTTCGTCGATCGTAAATGTTAGATAGAATGCACTCCACATTCTAACAATTGTATGCATGCGCAAAAAACGTCCGGGGAGATAACATGTAATAACCGTGAAAATTAGGATATTTTTCTCTGCTACTCTCTTATTTGAAACATAAGCCGCGAAACAAATTAAAATTAAGCAATTCAAAGTTACGTTTCGAAATTCAGGATGCAAAATGCATGACGGAAGAAGAGAGGGAAAAACGCAACGACCGACCGAGGCGTCGCGCTGCGGCTAATCGCGCGTAATTACCACGAGCAGCAGCAGCAGCAGCAGCAGTCTCGACAACTCGCTCGCACTCAGGCCGCTGCAGTGCAACCGCTGCTGTGAGACCAAAGAGTTCCCCTCCTGTGCAATTGCCACCACACCGCCTGTGTGTGCGTACTGTGTATATCGTGTGTGCAAAACGAGTCGCAGTCGCGTAATTGCCGTCTGTCACCAGCCGCGAGCGTGTGAATAACGACAACAACGACAATCCGAGAGCTATCAACAAGTTGACAGCGATAACAGTAACAACAACGATGGCACCGAATCTGAGCAAGCTCGTGACGAGGAAGAGCGTCGCCTCGGCCGCGGCGGTAGCCGCGCTGCTCTACATTCTCAAACGTCGCCGCGGCAAGCGACACAATTATTACAACGTCAAGCCCAAGTGAGTTGTTGTCGATGACGACGACGATGATCGCCATGCACAACGATGATGATTCTCGAACCGAGCAGCGAATCTTATCGTCTATTAGCGCGCTATTATGCACGTATGCTCGCTCGTCCATCGATACGTGCCATTTATCATCTGCGACGACGAACGATTTTGCCATTTTTCACGCAGTCACTCTCTCGTGTGATTATGCTACACACGCATACGATACACACTCGCACGCGCAACATCCCATGCTCTAGCCTATCTCACACACACATATAAACGCGTATCGTGGCCGTGCGTTTGTAGCTTGCTTATATACGATATCTGTTGCGCTCGGTTCGCGCTCGACGATTGTGGTCTGTTGATTGACTCTCCGTTTATAACCGATTTTTCTGGCTTTTGTAGGAGCCAGTGGCCGCCCAACAACGATGTCCAGTACGTCATCAAGGAGGTAAGAAAGATCGACACGTGATAATCCTATAATTGCAAAATTAAATAATAAATCCTGTCGAGACACTCGCGTGAGAAGTTGACGTCTATTTTTGACATTTCATCGCTGCTGCGTGTCTGTATGTATGTGTATGTATTGCGTGTGTGTACAAGCGCGGCGCTGAGTGCTGGCCGATTGTTACATTGTACAACGACATGCAACTGTACATACGCGCATGCTAATGTGAAATCTTTAAAAAAATTGTCAACGATTTTTCAACGATTATCATTACGAGAAACAAATAGTTATGACAACTGACTTTCGAGATGAAGAAAATTATTTCTTTCCTAATTGATAATTTATTTTTAATTGTCTACAGGAAAAACCAAAACAACCTAAGGCTCATGTCAACAAGGAGTTTTTCAGGCAGCTTCGACAATTGTTGGCGATTGGTATACCCGGTGTTTTTACGGTTGAAGCTGGATATGCCTTGCTTATCGCATTGTCACTGGTTGGCAGATCGCTTTGCGATCTTTACCTTATTCATACAAGCACACTTATTGAAACGTTGGTATACTGTACTCTTTTTTAATGAGAATTTATGTAACTCATTACTTTAATCGATTTTTTTTAAATTTCAGCTCCATAGTCAACATGGATTCTGCTTTATTCAAAAAACGACTTTTGAGATTTGTAGCAACATTGCCTGTGGTAAAAATACATTTGAATTTTACGCATTGAGAAATTCTAATACTTTCAGATCTTCATACTGTCTTTCTTTTTCAGATATCTGTTGTAAATAATATTTTAAAGTATGGAATTGGTGAAATGAAACTCAGGCTTAGAACTAACATTAGCCGTCATCTGATAGACCAATACTTGAAGTAAGTTTCACTTCACTTTTTTTAAATTAAAAATATAATGGGAAAAAATTTAACCCGTCAAAAGAACAGCTTTGACCTTTTGAATATTAATGAGAGAATCAATTTCGTAATCACGTTTAAGTTATAATCAGTCCCTGTTACTATGTAGAATCAAGATCAAAGGTCAAAAATGTTTACCATACAAACACATAAAAAAAATGTTTGCTTACATATTTTTATTTATTTGTTATAAATTTTTATAATGTTGTTTTCAGGGGCTTTACCTATTACAAAATGAGTAATTTGGACTCGAGAATTGCTAATCCTGATCAATTATTGGTTACTGATGTGGATAAGTTCTGTGAAAGTTGCACAGATTTGTACAGCAACATTGCAAAGCCTATGCTAGATATGATGATTTATATTTATAGACTAACATCTGCAATTGGTGGCACAGTTAGTTATCATTGCAATACATAAAAGCTTCCCTATCTTATTGAATTGTACATTAATACAAATTTTTTTATAGACTCCAGTGATAATGTTATCATACTTGGTGGTTGCTGGTGGCTTTTTGACTCATTTGAGAAAACCTATTGGAAATTTGACTGTCAAAGAGCAAAGATTAGAAGGAGAATATAGACATATTCAATCTCGATTGATTACCAATTCTGAAGAAATTGCTTTCTATCAAGGAAATACACGAGAAAAATTGACAATGTTAGCTAGTTTCCATAAACTTGTGAGTTTTAGTAACAATTATTTTGATAAAATTGCATGGATTTGAAGTATTTAATTTGAAACAAAATTTTTTATGCTTAATAGGTAACACATCTAAGAAAATTCTTGGAATTCAAAGTGGCTATTGGAGTTGTAGATAATTTTATAGGAAAATGTAATGATATTTATTATTCTTATTATTTATAATTATTGATGTAATTTTAAAGCTCATTTTATTAATTACAGACATTGCAACTGTTGTTGGATTTTATGCTGTTAGTATTCCATTTTTCAAGAAAAATCATCCAATTTTATCTGGAAGCCCTGATCACAGATTCAAATGTTACTATACATATGGTAGAATGTTATTAAAATTAGCAGAGGCTATTGGTAGATTAGTTCTAGCTGGAAGAGAAATGACAAGATTAGCAGGTTTCACAGCTAGAGTCACGGAAATCAGAAAAGTTTTGGCCGAATTAAACGAAAACAAATATGAACGAACGATGATCATTGATCCAAAAAATAATCCTATTGGATCACCTGGAGCTGGAAAAATTCTAGCTAAAGACAATATCATTCGTTTCGATCGCGTCCCATTAATTACGCCAAATGGAGATGTTCTGATCAGGGAACTCACATTTGAAGTAAAATCGGGTATCAATGTTTTGGTATGCGGACCTAATGGATGCGGTAAGAGTTCTCTCTTCCGAGTTTTAGGCGAGGTCAGTGCAAATATTTTTCACATTTTGTTTTTAAAATTTTATCATACAATAATTCTAATAATTTATTTTAGCTGTGGCCACTTTGGGGCGGTGTAATGACCAAGCCACCAAAAGGAAAGCTCTTCTATATTCCGCAAAGGCCTTACATGACTCTGGGTACACTGAGGGATCAAGTTATTTATCCTCACACTCGAGCCGAGATGTTAAGACGCGGAAACGCCAAAGATGAAGATTTACAAAAATACTTGGATTTGGTGCAATTGGGACATTTACTGGAGAGAGAATCTCAGCCAGGAAGTGAAGGTCAAGGATGGGATACAGTAGCCGATTGGATGGATGTTTTGTCTGGAGGAGAAAAACAACGTATCGCGGTAATTATTTAATGTCTGCATTTATCTTAGATTTACAAATACAGATATGATAACAAATATTATATTCATTGCAGATGGCTCGATTATTTTATCATAAACCACAATTCGCTATACTTGACGAATGCACAAGTGCTGTTAGTGTAGATGTTGAAGACTCCATGTATTCTTATTGCAAAAAAGCAAACATAACTTTGTTCACAGTATCTCACAGACGATCATTGTGGAAACATCACGAGGTAATTGAAATTATAATTTTCGTAATTGACAGAATAGAAAAAGAAATTTAAAAATTTATTATTTTAGTACTATTTACTGATGGATGGAAGAGGATCTTATGAATTCAAGCCAATTGAGCCTGATACTGAAGAATTTGGATCATGAATGTTCAACTGCTTGTCACACAAGCACCAAGAAAATATGTTTCGAGTCAATGATATGGCTCTGAAACGTAATGATGCCCAAAATGCTAATTTGTAATTATAAGTATTGAAATCTTTTACACCAGGTTGTGGAACTTTTGAATGATCTATAGGTAAAGGAGATTTTAATATTAATGCTATTTATTTTTTTTAAAAAAGTCCAGGAGACACGAGCTATGTATTTTTATAATGACGTTTTATATGTAATTTTTATTGGCCTTTTTTACAAAAAAAAAAACAAGCATTCAAAGTTTAGCCCATCATTTTTATAATGGTAAAAAAAAACTCTAGCTGTTAATTTATATACAATTGGTGTAAGGCAGTAGGGGATATTTAATATTTAATAAGAAAACTCGCGATCACATTCCTCTTTTTTAATTAACGACAATAAAAAATTGTATATAAAAATTTTCTCTTTCCCGACGATATAATTGATGGTTTGTCTGTATTGAATGGATAAAAAGCGAAGCTCAAAAACAAAAGCTGTTTAAATGAGAACAATGATTATTTTATGACAATGTGCAATGATTATACTACGGTAGCTTTAAAAAAAAACATGGAAATAATTTTTTTTTTTTTATATATTCCGGAAAAGCGAAAAAAAGGTCTCGCAAATTGTGTAACACGACTCCAAAAAAAAAAAATCCAATCGATCAAAGTATGTATCTACATAAATTTTATTGGCATCTACTACTTTCAACGAGTGTGTAAAACAAATCGCATTTATATGATGATTGTGCGCGCGATAATAATAATCGTTATGTGTAGATCACATTGTAAATACACGAGCAATAATTCTGTAATGTTGAAGTTTGTGTTTGTTTTTTTTAAATCTTTTTTTTTGGGGGGGATTGCTGGACAATAAAAGAATTTATATGCCGTATTTAATCGAACTATATGCTGCATCACTTCGTTTCCCTGTAATCGATTCCAAAAGCTGGTAAAAGAAATGAATTATTGCGTTTTTTTTTAGTAGCGATGCGAGTAATCATTCGAATGCCGAGCTTTAGCGCGAAATATTTAATAATAATAATCATCGTAATAATCACTCCTAATGCACCGTGAGTGCAGCTAAGAGAAAGAGGCTACTCGGGGGTGCCTCGCACACACATACATACATACATGTTTCGGCGGAAAGGCGGCGTTTGGGTGGGGAATTGAACACACAGCCAACACATATGAGCATGCACATAACATATAACAGAAACGCGCCGAGAGATCGGCGCACTGCAAACTGGCGGCGGCATGCAGCGACGAGATATTGCGGCCTGCGGGGAGCCTCGAGTTTGCTGCTGGCTACAGTCGGGTCAGGCGGTTCGCCGCAGTAGGAGCGCGGCCGCGTTTTACATTAAAAAAAAGTATAGTAGTGATAAGTTTAATATATACTGTAAACATCGTAAGAACTTAAAAACTCTATACATTTAAAATTATCGAATGAATCGAGGATACCCTGATTCGAGGCAGTTCGTTTCGCGAACGGAGTTTAGAAAACCGTTGACCAAATTCAAATTCGGAGTTCTATATAACTCGCGTTCGAACGTTACATAGAAAAAAAAAGGAGTCGCATCGATCTCGTGTCTTGGGTCTAAGATCGTGCAAATTTATCACAATCTGCATAAATTGCACGAGATATGCAACGAGTCAGCCATCCACAAATATAAAGGCGTGTATAGCTTGCGTTGGTAAAAAATAAAAAGCAGCGAAGTAGCCTAAAAATATAACGGCTCTTTGGCTTTCGCGCTGGGCGTCTCTCTCGGAACACATTTAGCATAAAAATCGAATGCAAATCGCGAGTGCTCCGTCTGTCTACGCTCGTATACATTAACAACGAATATACATTCGTGTGAATTAAAGTGTGTTCCGACCCAACGGCAATTTTCACGCGCTCGTTCGGCACCTAGCTCTATATACAGCTAGTTTTTCATAGAGAGGAGTGCGCGGCAGTTATATATATTTCAACAACATAGGCGTGCGGGCCAGAGAGAGAGAGAGAGAGAGAGAGAACAGCAAAACTGCTACCTACTACTATAGGGGCGATCGATCCCTTAATACGGCAGCATAGCCAAGCCGGATTCTCGCCCTATAAGCAGCAGCAGGCGCTGGTCTGCGTGCACGCGCATATTATCCATAGGACAATAATAATATTCGCACAGACGTCTCGGTATACAATTGGACTGTGTACTGCATATATATAACAACAACAAAACAGACCCTGCGCCCGAGTATATATATGTAGGTAGTAGTGCGCGCGTCTCTCACTGGCAGCGGCTGGTAAAAACGTGTGTGCATATATACATACATACACAACACAACTGCTGCTGCTGTCTCTCTGCTCTGCGTGTGTATACATACACGAGCGCGCGTGTTTGGCTCTCCGCCGTTCGGTGCTGCGCCGAGCCGAGGCACACGAGCTGAAGCAAGAGAGAGAAAACTCCGATATATATATATAGCTATATATATGTAGGCGCGCTCGCAAAGAGAGGAGAGGACTGCCGCTGTGCTGCGAGCTGAGTAGCGTCGAGCAGCGATCGCGCGCGCCGCAAACTCGTATACTCGTATATATACCAGAGCGCGCAAAGGCACGCAAAAAGAGAGGGGCTCGTCACGCATTATACACAGTCGTAGAGTCGTCGCGGCGCGGCGGGACAGGTGCACCAGCCGAGCAGCAGCAGCAGCAGCAGCAGCAGCCAAGCAGCAGCGGGCATTTCAGTTGATCGTGAGCAACGACGGCGCTCGGATATCTCTGCGCGCGTATTGTTAAGCACAGTACTGCTTATATATAGCATTTGCACAGCGCGGCGGAGAGGAGGAACGTCGCATAAGCAGGCAGCAAAGCAAAAGAAGATTTCAGTAAAAACGCGCGTCGTCTCCCGTCCGTTCGTTCTGTCGCGCGTCTTGTGCGTGTGCGTATATGTTCAGTGAACGCGATTGTGTATCGGACGCTCTTGTGCGCGCCCGTGGGAAATCGTGAATAACGCCGCTATAATATAAACACGTTGTATCGAGAGAGAGCGTTAGATATCGCGGGCTTATTTTACATATACGTATCGATATGTGGCGCAATCAGAAAATTGCGATTTTTTCGTAATTAACAAAAAAAAAATTTTTTTAGTTGGCCACCGCACTCTCTTACCTATATACGTTGAGTGTGTGGCCCCCCGACGCAGCCGTTCCCATCTGCTGCTTCGTTATATTATGATAATAGCAGCAGCTAGTGCGGTATAATATATAGCCGTTGCCTAGTAGTAGTAGTAGTAGTAGTAGCGCGCGACGAGCGAAGGAGAGAACGCGATACGAGAGAGACGCGCTCGCCTGCTTATAACCAGAGTGTATAATATCAGCAGTGTTGTGTGTGTGTTCAAAACCAGTGCAGCAGTTCGTGCGTGCGAAAAATCGCATCGTGTTAGCAACAGCGACGAGAAAAAAAAATGAAAATAACGTTCGTTGGTTAGCGAGCGCGCAGAGAGAAACAAGAATTTCGAGAGATTCTTTGAATAAGTGTGTAGTTCAATGGTGTATCTATATGCGTGAGTGAATTCAATCAAAGAGTAAAAAGTGAAATAATCAAGATTCGATTTGGTTTATTATTATTGTTGTTGTTGTATAATCCAGTAGTAGTGCAACGAGCTAACGCACCGAGAGAAGGAAGAGTATAATGAGCGAGGGTAATCCGCGCGCTCCCGAGGGGGGTGTGCGAGGAGAAACTACAACATCCTCGACTACCGCGACCGGCAATAGCAGCAGCAGCAGTGGTGCTGGCAGCAGCAGTAGCAGTAGCAGCAGCAGCAGCAGTGCAAGCAGCGGTAACAGTAACAACACTACCGCCACTACCAGCCGCGGTGTTGTCGGTGGCGTCGGTGGTGTTGGCTCAGCGACGACCGCTGCAACCTCGTCGTCGGCGTCAACCAAGAGCGGCGGAGTCGCTTCGAGCTCCAGCAGTGGAAGCATCGGCCACATCGGCGCCTCGTCGTCGAGCCACGCGGGGTGTGGCTGCCTCTTGGCCACCGCCGCCAGAAGCAGCCTCAACGCAGTGACTGCTGCCGCGGCGGCAACGCCCTCGAGCAGTAGCAGTGGCAGTGGCAGCGTCATGCCGACCGATCCGAACATAACCATCAGCATAACCCCGACGACGGGCGGCCAGTTCGACCTGGTGGTCGACAAGCGCGAGAGCATCGAGAGTCTGAAGAAGATCATCTCGAAGAAGCTCAAGGTCGCCAAGGAGCGCATATGTCTGCTGCATCGCGAGAGGTATGTTTCTATTATCGTCGTTGTTGTCGTTGTTGCTGTTGTTGTTGTGTTTATTTTTTATTCTTTTTCTTCGACATGCTCCATTTATATGCATACAACAACATCCAAAATATTAACTCGAGATCGCTTTTGTTACCCCTGCAGCTTTTGTTTCATTTTGCGATCGCAGCAGTAATATATAATAACGTGTACACACATCGAGGTAGTGATAATACTTATCTGTTTTTTTTTCTTTTTTCTTTTTTGCTGCGCCGCGGCGCTTAGAGCCGGATATTTCTTTGCCCTTGCCGCGCGCATTACAATAGCACACGCACACACGTATAAAGGCGAAAAACTCTCACGACACACCAAAGCCAAGCAGCCAGTCAAGCAGGCACGGCACAGCACAGCACACGATGTTCGCGCGCGCGCGCGCGCGGCATTTATTCCACCTAATCGGCAGCAAATAAGTAATCAGTCGGTTGGTCGGTTTTTCGCCCGACTATAACGCGCGCTTTGAAAAAGGAGAGAGGGGAAAGAGAGCAAGAGTCGAGCACGATAAGATTATATTTATATACGCGCGCGTTGCGGAGAGCGAATATATACATGCATACATTTTTCCTTTTTCGCTATATTCATATATATATATATGTGGATGAAATCGTATACTACGTTAAAACTCGCGCGATATATATTTATACCCATTATCTCCGCGAAGAATCTATCTGTCTCTTTATCTGCGTGCGCGCGAGCGGTCCTGTGGGTCAATATGCTCCATTGCTTCTGCCGCTGTTTATCATCGCGTAAAATTATATATCACGCATTAAGCGGTACCCGCGTTAAAGTTGTAATATTCGCGCGAAAGTCGGGCAACTTATATTATATACACGCTGTATACATTCATCTGCTCCGATAACTGCGCTTGAAAAACTTTATCGGAGCGCCTCTCTTTGGGCTTTTTGCGTCGACTTGCCACCGCTGCTACTGCTTCTGCCGTGGTGGGTCGGTCAAGAGAGAGAGAGAGAGAGAGAGAGAGAGAGAGAGATCCAAAAATACCGAGTCAGAGACTTTGCGCTGCTGCCACTGCTGTTGCCGATGCTTTCTGCACACAGCAGCAGCAGCTCCTCAACGAATATTTATACCATGCGTGTACGTATCTCGCGCTATACGCGCTCTCTTTTCCCGCACGAGTTTTAAAACTGAGTGGTTACGCGCGCTCCGCACATTTTCATTACAACAACTCACACGGACGTGCGTCGTTCCTAATGTCTTTAACTCTTCTATACTTCTTGATCCATGTGTATGTGTGCAGTGCGCGCGTCGCCGCTACTGCTGCTGTTAGCTCGACGTATATATAATCAAGAGCAGAGCGCACACGTTATAGTACTACAGCGAGAGAGCAAAAGCTTCCCGTCATCGCGCGATGCGTCAGCTGTTATTGTTCGTTCGCCCACCCACCCTCTCTCGCCCGCTCGCTGCTGCCTCTCGTACTCGCTCTCCTCTCTCGTGTGCAGTCAATCACTTTATGTATCTCTTTATCGCTTCGTACGTATATATACGCACACGGACGCCTTTTTATATTATATATATAGAGAGAGAGAGAGCCTCCTCTGGCCCCTCTTCTTCTCCTCCTCTTCCTCACCGCCATCGTCGCATCGTCGTCATCCGCGCGTATAAATATATACGTATTATATGTATATCTGTATGCAAACTATGTACTGCGGCTCGAAGCTCGTGTGCACACGGAGCTTATTATATATACACACACTCGCACACACGTATTGTGTATACATGTGCGCGTATATATTATCGCATGTATAGGAGACGACGACGACGCGCTGCTGCTGCACGTATCGAGTTGAAGGAACTCGAGGCTCGCAAGCGCGCGCGCGGGCAAAAAAAAAAAGAGAACAATGCGGAAAAATAAGCATTCGTCGAAGGGGAAGCCGCAGACAGCCAGCCATCCAGCCAGGCTCTGCTGCTGCTGCTGGTTATATATCTATCTTTCTCTCTCGTTCTATGTGCTGCTGGTACTGCTGCTGCTGCTGGTGCCTGCGTATATATCCGAGGGGCGGAAGAGAGAGAGAGAGAGAGAGAGAGAAAACGGAGTCGAGCGGGCGGCGGGTTGTGTGTTGCGAGTGCACAGCGAGTCGAGTTGAGCGAGCCGCGCGCGGTGCGGTGCGGGGAGAGTGTTCCTAAAAGAGGGAGAGGCAAACACACAGTCTCTCTCTTTCTCTCTCTCTGTGCGTACTCTCTCGCGAGGGCAGTGTGCGCTTCGACGACTCCGAAGCTCGTTTAAAGGGCATTTAAAAGGCGGCGGCGGCGTCATCGTCGACTCTTTCGCGCGTGCTGCTGATGTGCTGCTGTACTTATACAGTCGTCCCTGCGTGCTATCTCGTACACATATGCGTATTGTAATTTGTATTAAATACATTTTAATGCCGCTATACTCGCTTTTTTTTTTTTATAAAATATTCGTCCGTGCGGGGATACTCCGCGATATGTAGAACGCTTTATAACACTAGCCTCAGCACACATAACGTTGCCCTGCTTCCTCTCACGCACCAACGCGCGGTTCGTCTCTCTATCTCTTTTGCTTCGAAATTATCGCGCAGATAAAGAAGTTTCGTGCCAAATATAGGCTTTTGATTTTTCCGAATCGCACAGATAATTTTTTTTCCGTTGAATCGGCGCGCCCTGAATTCGCCAAAATTAGATGGAGATAGATTCGACGTACGAAAAGAGTCGCTATTTTCTTATTTTTTATCAATACTTATTTTTGTGCATACACATAAACACGAGAAAAAAAAAAGGAGAGCCCGACGTCCTTCGCGAGCAGAAAGAAGTAAGCGTCGGCGTTGTATTATATACGCGCGCGTGTATAATAATTGCTTCGTGCCTCTGCCCATGTACCACCACGCGCAGAGAGTATTACGAAGGAAGATGAAACGAAGCGAGAGAGAAGGCGGGCGGGTATACTGCTATAAGGTCGACGACGACCTACGCTCCGCTTTGGCGTTTTGGTCGATCGCAGCAGCAGAGGCAGTGACTGTACAGTGGTGTGTGTGCGCCGAGCACACACACACACACACACACACACACATATTTAGCGACGTGGGAAGCTGGCTGTCTCTCGTGGGATCTCCCGGGCGACTTCACCCACGCTCTTGTCGTCGTCGTCGTCGCCGTCGTCGTCGTTACGTCGCCCCCAAACGCAGAAACGAGAGTAGTCGTCGTCGTCGTCGTCGTCGTCAGCGGCAGGCAGCGCCAATCGTGTTATCGAAAACATCACCTTCTTTATTTCCTTCTCGCTCACTCGATATACTATATAGTCTATATCTTATTACTATATAGTAGAGAGGATGTGGTTCGCTTGCTCCCCAAAATTTCCACCTGCTCCCCCACAATTTTTTCAAAAATGTGAAATTCACGTGATTTTTAC